>JBBBDQ010000925.1:7092500-7157500 GCA_037127315.1 Ascarosepion bandense
TCAGTGTTCTTGACAAGCTCCAAAGGAGAGTCTGTAATGTGATAGGTACTGATCTGGCGGCTCGACTGCAGCCACTTCCCCATCGTCGAAATATGGCCTCCCTTTGTCTGTTCTATAAATACTTTCATGGCTTCTGCTCAGACGAACTTAAGTCACTGATGCCTCTTCAACAGGTGTTTACTCGTGCAACCAGACTGGCAACTGGGTCCCACCCATTCACAGTCAGGTTAACCAAATGCAGACGACAATTCTACTCCTGCAGCTTCCTCTCTCGCACTTCCCGCCTGTGGAACTCGCTCCCGTATTCTTGCTTTCCTGACGGCTACAACCTCCAGAAATTTAAATGCAAAGTCAATACTCATCTACTAACCACTGGACTCTAGTTCTCTCCCCACCCCCGTATAACCTTCCCTTTCTCTCCACCTATGTATCTGTCATCGCACCTGCTTTCTCAGCTTTCTATTGTTCCTTTCTAACTAGTTTGTACTCCTCACTCTATTCTAATTAATCTTTTTACATTTATGTAACCCCCTGCACATCAGTAGCGTTTCCGCCTTGCTCGGGGTGAAATGATTAAAAATATATATATATATATATATATATATATATATATATATAGAGAGAGAGAGAGAGAGAGAGAGAGAGAGAGAGAAGGAATGGTAGACATTTTGAAAAAAACAGTAGCTACTCTCGCATCTACGCATCGCTCATTCAGTAATGAATTAGAGCACTTTGGCTATTAGCGTATAATACATCATACGCTAAAAGTCTGCCTCCTTCTACCGAGCGCCCATAGCTCAGATATAGGATCGCCGACTGACCCGATTTTGGTCGGGTTTCAATCCTGGGTTAAAAGCAATCGGATGTCTAACCGTACTGATGAGCTGTGATACAGCGAAACAGATCTGTCTCCGGATATATATATTCTCCATTTCTCCATCTAACAAAAAAACGACTTCCGGACCTATATCGGTATGTCCGCCGGTCCTTTCAAACAAAGACTGCATAACCACAGGTACTCCTTCTCGAACCCCGGTCAGAGGTACCAGACAGCCCTTTCGCGGGCATTCTGGAAAATGAAAGAAGGGCTGGATCCTGAAATTAGCTGGAAACTGATAGGTTCAGCCCGTATTCCGAGGAATTTTCGTGATAGGTGCTGTCTATGTTTACTGGAAAAATTTCAATATTAAAATACCCCCACCAACACCGGCTACTGAATCTTAGGAGGGAATTCATCAGTAAGTGCCGCCACGAGGCAAATTTTTCGAATACTTAAATTTAGAATTTAAATTCCCCTTGACTAGATGTTAGAATATAAATTAAAAGGATTCAATTTAAGTTTTAATCTTAATTTTACCCTAACGTTAACCTTAAAAAGTATTTTAACCCCGCTATCTTCCTATCCTAAGCTCCTTTAATTGCCTATCTTTAGAACATATGGATTCTTTTACTAAACCCCTTTTTTCTTGGTTAACACATATATGTATATATATATTTTTTTTCTCTAATATTTTCTCTAATATTTTTTCTCTAATAACTTTTAAACTGATAACTTTCTGTAATTGGCATTTAACTCGCTTCTACCTAAAATGTTTAATCAAATAAACTTTAAAATTTTTTAAATCTTATATTGAAAACCATTCCTTCTCGCCTAAATACACCTCTTCTAACAGCCCAAAATCTTAACTTTAAAAAGTAATTTAACTTATTTAGTTGTCTATCTTAATAAAAAAAAATGAACTCCTATTCCTCCCCTTCCTAAATATACCATTTCAACACCCTGTAACCCCGCGACTACCAGCTCTGTCCTTTTCCACTTTGTGACCGTTGTTAACCAAAAACCCCTCTACACTCTAACTCAGGGCCTTCGCCATTTTGAAAAACAATGTCGCTGGCGTGATGTAGAGTCTCTATTGAAGATCCTATGTCGAAATGTACATTAGACACCTTTGAATTTTGAAAATTTTCTCTAATTTCTATATACATATATATATATATATATATTGATCTCTGCACGCCATCGCTGACAACTTACGACATCTATCTTTGAAGGTCATTGGAAACAATGCTGGGATATGCGTATATTTTTGCAATGGTCAAACTCTCTATTTGTTGTAAAGTAATGCAAAACCCACTGGCCAAGACAAAAGAAACTCTCTAAAGAATTATCTGAGATAGTAGACTTTGAAGGGGTTTATCTAAATATGATCAATAAGAGTAAAATGGCTATTAAAAATCATCATTCGAAAATAGAAAGAACAATTGATCTGTCCCAAAAAGAACGCACCCGTAAAGTAAAAATTCAATTGGAGTAGATAGACTAAACTATCGACCGGTTCACACTCCACCCACGTCTATTGAACAGGTGAAGAGGCTCATCCCTTGTTCCCTGTTTAGGATGTGGTTTCCGGCTTTCTCTTTTCTAATATTTTCACTCTTGCGTAGCCCCCTGCACATCAGTGATGTTACCGCCTTGCTCGGGGTGATATGATTAAAAAAAAAAATTAACAAGCAGTTAGCTCCATTTTTTGGCGGGTGGGTGAAACTAAAGCAAAAGCAATTTACGATCAGAAAAGAGTTTCAGTAAGATCTGAAGGTAGCTGTCAGATTGGTGTGTAAGGACGTCATTGACCAGATCTTCCTGGGGACTTTGTTCTTGGACTCGTCAGATGAAATTATGCCAGATTCGGAAGTTAACTTTAAAATTACCTGACTGAAGCGTTAATTCTCTTAACCAAGCAAAATCTTTGAAGAACTGATCAGGATATTGCTTGATATATTTACGGTTACCTGCGGTGTAGTGTGAGAAAATTGTCCAGCATTCACTGCAATGGGACGACAGATTTTACGTAACAGTTCACTTCTCATTTCTTTGTTTCTGTTGCTTCAAGTTTCTTCTTCATCTGTGAGGAGATTGTCCAGCATTCACTGCCATATTGGAGGACTGATATTACATAACAGTTCAGTATTCTTTTCTTTGTTTCTGTTGCTTCAAGTCTCTTCTTCATTTGTGAGGAGATTGTCCAGTATTGACTGCTATATAGGAGGACTGATATTACATAACAGTTCAGTTCACTTTTCTTTGTTTCTGTTGCTTCAAGTCACTTCTTCATCTATGAGGAGACTGTCCAGCATTCATTGCCATATTGGAGGACTAATATTACATAGCATTTCAGTATTCATTTCTTTGTTTCTGTTGCTTCAAGTCTCTTCTTCATTTGTGAGGAGATTGTCCAGTATTGACTGCTATATAGGAGGACTGATATTACATAACAGTTCAGTTCTCTTTTCTTTGTTTCTGTTGCTTCAAGTCTTTTCTTTATCTGTGAGGAGATTGTCCAGCATTCACTGCCATATTGGAGGACTGATATTACATAACAGTTCAGTATTCTTTTCTTTGTTTCTGTTGCTTCAAGTCTCTTCTTCATTTGTGAGGAGATTACCCAGTATTGACTGCTATATAGGAGGATTAATATTACTGAGATCATATATTGATTTAGTTTGATTTATTATGTTTTACTGCATATCAACATCAATGCATTAGTATAGATTCATATGAATAGAAATCAATTTGTAGATCAGGTTTCATTGACGCATTTTTTTAAGGAAGACAAATGTATTGATGTTAATATTTTTTCCTCCAAAAATGTACTGCTGCTAATTTTTTCTAAAAAAATGTATTGCTGGTAATACTTTCTTGTCTATAAAAAGTATTGTTGGTATTTTGACTATATAAGACTATTTTTATACTTTCATAGGGTTTTGACATTATTTTAATAGTTCCCCATTTGCCCATAGTTGAGTTCTTAAAGGTGCAGCCACCCGGATCAGGATAGACCTGGGAACAATAGCAATTAAGAGGTAGCCTGTTATGTCGCCAAGTATAAATGAATAACTCAACAACAGAATCAGAATATAAGTTGTATTCCGCGGAAAGACGGTTAGTGTGTACAGAAGTGATTAGTAATATTTACAATAGAAAGATACAAGAGTCCAATCCGTCGTAAGACGTGTGTATACGTGGTTACTTCCGGTACGCCACTGGAAGTGTGACTAACTCTTCACTGACTCGCACTGACTCTTCAGTAACTCATTAGAGACTCTCAAGTGACTCTCTACGACCCTCTTGTAGAGAATCCACCATTGCTATATATAGTAATGGGAACAGTCCATTTGTAGTCAAATAGGAGCGGCACCCTAACATAGCCCCATGCTCCTGTAGATTACCCAGATTATCAGAGGCCAGATGTAGTCTATAGTTATAACCAGGATCCGGATAAAGTTTATGGTCGTACCGAGGACCCCCATATATTGAAGTGCGTTAAAAAAATGTACATTGATTTTTTTTTATAATCATATCGCCCCAAGCAAGGCAGTTTACTGCCACTGGTGTGCAGGAGGTTACATAGAAGGAAAGTTATGAGAAAGAGTGACAGGTTACAGGGCGTGTCAGGAAGTGGGTAAGAGAAGGATGAAAATACTGATGAGAGTGGAGTGGACGGAGAAAGAAGCATGAGAGAGAGAGGATGCAAGTCAATGAGATAGGAGATGACTATTAACTTTACATTTAAACTCCTGGAGATTGTAGCTGTCGGGAAAGGAAGTAAACAGAAGGGAATTCCACAGGCGGGAAGTGCGAGAAAAGAAGCTGTTAGAGTAGAATTTGCGTTTACATTTTATTGGTTTCTCAGTAAAAGGGTGGCTCGAGTAAATTCGTACATAAGGGGTAGCAGACAGCTGAGCAGAAGCCGTGAAAGTATTTGTAGAAGAGACACAGGGAAGCCACAGTGAGAAAGTGACTGTATCTGAACTGCCAAGTCGGGATCGATCTCATTACAGATTCTCCGTTGGATTTTGTCAAGGAGCCCCACGTGGATAGCAGGAGGATTCTTTGAGACTAAAAATAAACACGTATGAATTAAGTTTGACCCTAAAGATGACGTCACCTTTAAGCGATTCAGAATTAGTTGCTAAAAAACTAAAAAACGCCGGAAGTTACCAAAGACGTTTTGATAAACAAAGTCATAATAACTCGTAATGCTTGGTGACGACATCAGTGACAGTCGAAAGAACTCGAATATAATTTAACTCTAACGTAAAGAACTTGTAAAAACTAAAATGAAAAGAAAATCGTCCAAACAAACCTTGTAGGTATTGTTTAATAAAACTTGTTTAAAATAATTCTTGGTGCCTAAATACACCGCGTATATACGCTCTCACACCCTGATTGAGAACTGTGGAAGAAAAACAGTAGCTATTCAAGCATCTACACATCGTTCATTCAGTAATGAATTTGAACACTCTTAGCCACTGGCGTATGTTACATTGTATATAACACGCTAAAAGTCCGCCTTCTACCATAGCTCAGTGGTAAAATTGCCGGCTAATGTCAATTCGGTCGGGTTTCCATCCTGGCTAGAAGCAATCGGATGTCTAACCGTAATAATGAGCTGTGATACAGTGAAACAGATCTGTCTGCGGATGACTATGTACGCACACACACACACACATATATATATATATATATATATACAAACAGGCGCACATACTTATATATATATATAATAGTTAAAAGAAAAAGTGGAAAAGGTTTTCTTGTGAGTTTCCTCTAAAATTGATACTTAAAAAATTATATATATCTTTTTTCTATTCATTTATATATTTATATATATATATATATATATATATAGTTTAAATTTGATATATTTATATTTGTAATCAATATCAGAGATGGAGCGTACTTAGATATAGACAGTGTGGACATAGAAATCAACACTGAATAGCGACTACAAGTTTCACTCCTCAGTGGCTATGCCCACACAATTTATCTCTCTTTCTCTCTCTCTCTCTTTCACTATATATATATATATATATATTGTTTAATACTTAGTTTTTGATCATAATATGGTTAAACCAGTACACACGTTTTTTTTTAATCATATCACCCCGAGCAAGGCGATAACGCCACTGATGCGCAGGGGGCTACGTAAGAGTAAAAAGATTGGAAAAGAGAAAGCCGGAAACCACATCCTAAACAAGGAACAAGGGATGAGCCTCTTCAACTGTTCAATAGACGTGGGTGGAGTGCGAACCGGGCGATAGTTTAGTCTATCAACTCCAATTGAAAAAAAAAAGAAAAGAGTGAAAAGATTGGAAAAGAGAAAAACCGGAAACCGCATCCTAAACAGGAAACAAGGGATGAGCCTCTACACCTGTTCAATAGACGTGGGTGGAGTGTGAACCGGGCGATAGTTTAGTCTATCTACTCCAATATTTTGTATTAAAAAGTGCTCAATACAATTATATTGTAAAACTTTTGAATATTTTCCATTTTTAAACGATTAAAAATGGAATATTTATATATATATATATATATATATATATATATATATATATATATATATATATATATATAAACGATTAAAAATGGAAAATATATGTATATATACATAAACGAAATGGAAAAAAAAATATATATATATATATATATATATATATATATATTCGGGAACTAAAGCTTTTATCCATGTTTCACTGAATAAGACAGACAAAGTTTGCAAGTTTTTTATTTAGTTTTTCTTCTTTGCAAATTTTTATGTAAAAAGAGCGTGGAGCGTGGAGCGTGTGTCTGTGTGAATGTTACATTTTGTGTAAGCGGGAAAGGAGAGTATGCATATGTTAATGTGTGTGTGTGATGGAAAGAGAGAGAGAGGAAGAATGTGTTGTGAGAGAGTGAGTGTGTGATAGGAATAGCGCGTCTGTGCATGTATATGTGTGTTTTTGTGTCTGCATTAAATATGTGTAAGCGAGAGAAAAATAGAGAGCGAGAGAGTGAGAGGAATCGTATGTGTGTGAGAGAGAGAACGTGTGTACGAAAGAGAGAGAAAGAGATAGGAAAAGTGTCTCAGAGAGAGAGAAGTAGAAAGATTAGTTTGATATTTCACATCGCGCAAACTGACGAGTGTTGTAGGTTCGAATCTCACCGGTTGCATTCACAACTTCGGCATTGCTTCGGACCAAGAAGTTCAGCTGTGGTCAGTTGCAATTCTACGACCCTCACCTCGTAACTAAAATGGGTAGGCATTTTTAACTGGGGCCAAGGCAGAGGTGTGAGTTCAGATAAAATGCTGCTTTTCTACGTAAGCATGTTCGACTCACTTGGAAACCTTCCTACCCAATTTTTTTTTTTTTTACCTTGCGACGTATAAAAATTCAAGATGATTTTCTAAGCGACGCTTAGATGTGGCACAAGGCCGAAAGTATGGGATACCCAGTAAGGATCGAACTCACTATACAGTTGTAATAGGGTCTAGCGAGACAAGCTTGCTAACCATTACACCACGCAGACAGACAGACAGACAGGTAGATAGATAGATAGATAGATATATATATATATAGATAGATAGATAGATAGATAGATAGATAGATAGATAGATAATGAACAGACTAGATAGATAGATAGATAGATAGATAGATAGATAGATAGATAGATAGATAGATAGATAGAATAGATAGATAAGAACAGATAGATAGATAGATAGATAGATAGATAGATAGATAATGAACAGACTGAGATAGATAGATAGATAGATAGATAGATAGATAGATAGATAGATAGATAGATAGATAATGAACAGACTAGATAGATAGATAGATAGATAGATAGATAGATAGATAGATAGATATGAATAAGAACTGAGATAGATAGATAGATAGATAGATAGATAGATAGATAGATAGATAGATAGATAGATAGATAGATAGATAATGAACAGACTGAGATAGATAGATAGATAGATAGATAATGAACAGACTGAGATAGATAGATAGATAATGAACAGACTGAGATAGATAGATAGATAGATAGATAGATAGATAGATAATGAACAGACTGAGATTGATAGATAAAAAGAAAGGGAAAGAAACAAACTTCGATGGATAGTTAAATCACATGTAGAAAGTATGCTCGTTTTTTTTCGAATATTTCATTCTTATGTTTTTTATTATAAACCTTTTCGTTAGATAAAAACAAAAAACATTGCTTCTTTCAGATGAGCATTTGCCCCCCCCCCTCTCTCTCTCTCTCTCTCTCTCTCACGCACACATGCACACACACACACATAATTAATGAATAAATATACAATGATAACAACAAATTTCATATAATCGGCTTGTCAAAAACTCAAGATATATTTCATTAAAGAAAAGTGGCTTGTACTTACCTGAAGTCGATTTAAACTGACGTGCCTTCGGAAGAAAAAGAAAAAGAAAAGAAAAATGATTTGTTTTCTTCAAACTAAAGAAAATTGATTTACGGAATCTCTCACGTATTTTTTCAATCAACGAACACAGCGTACCGAGTCACATGTGAATTCATTTAAAAAATAAATCTATAACTCATATAAGGGCGCTGATTTTTCCTTGCCTCTGTATCTCTGAGAGAATAGGAAGTTTGCAGAATATTTATTTATAGTCTTAATGGTGAGCGTAAACCTTTTACATATTTTTCTTCCTTTTTTTAAAATCAAGGCTGCTTTAACGTTTGTTAGTATTTTCTGCTATGACAGCATCCGCGGTGAAGTAATTTGGATTCATGTGGGACGAGTCATCTGAGACGCTTTGAATTTAACATGTACACACGTTCTGGCTAACGATCGTGTATGTGTGTGCGCACGCACATAGCCGGGTATGTCGGTCGTTATAGACGCAGTGTGGGAGTATGTGTTTTATACATCGGACCACTGCTTTTATTAACGTAACATCAGTAAAATGTGTGAATCGTGTTTTCAGTACATAATGATTTTAAAAGCAAATGATGTTTGGATGCGATAATGTCTGCCTGCGTGTTTTTCTGCGCACGCGTGCAAATGCTTCGGTATATTTTTGTTTATATAAGAACGTAACTCTGGGACAGTTTTTTTTTTTTTAATATATATACCGATAGCGATTTTTCTTGTGAGTCTGAATGTGTAAGGGAAAATCTTAACAGATCTCCAAATGTTGATCAAAGGAGAGAGAAACACAATTTATTGATGTATATTATAATATTATATAAAGAATTTTATTTGTTTTCGTTTAGAGAAAATCCTTCGTTACTTAAGTCTTATGATACAGTTTGAATATTATTTATGAACTTACCAACAGACATTTGAGCTAAGTCGACGAAGGCCGAGGACTCTTGAACCGTTAAAAGTATCAAAAATAAAACACCATATCAGCCAACTATTGAATATGAATTGCCGCTCCGTTTAAACGCGATACTATATAGTTATAAAAATCCAATCGTCTGATAAGCATGAACTTTAGACGAACTATTAAAGTTAAACGCGACTCGCTAAAGTTTACCACGCAAGTATCATTTACTACACGCAACTTTTTTTTTCATGTGCACATATCTGTGTTTCTAAAAGACTGCAAACGTTTGTACGAATATATATATATGTGTGTGTGTGTGTGTGTGTGTGTGTGTGTGTAATGTGTATGTATATAAATATAAATAAATAAATATATATATATATATGCACTTTGCTATATATATATATATATATATATATATATATATATATATGCGCTGAATAGGTTTTAAATTACTTGTCTGTGTTTATGTAGGCAATTATACACGTTGAAACGGTGTGTATCGTTTTTAATATCCTTCCATCGTTTCTTTTTTTTTTTCTTTTTTTTTTTCTTTTTTTCGTTCGTGTCTTTAAAGTACGAAAGTGCTTTTAAAAAGATTTATAATTACATAGATATGTTTGAAAGAGTTTTTGTTGTTGTCCTTCTTTACTGTTTGGCTTTTTCTTTTCTTTTTTCTTTTTTTCTTTTTTTTTCTTTTTTTTACTCGTCTATTATCGTATATGAATACATAAATGTGCTTGAATATAGTTTACGATTCTAACCGAAATTTCCTAAGTCTGTATGTTTGTTTTAGTTTTTGTTTTTTTCTATAGCGTATGTATGTTATTAGATACAGTTATATATATTTATGTATTATATATTTATATATATATAGACTAAAAAAAAATGTGAACACATCTGCTTGTTAAGAAAAGACTGGTGTGTTTGTATCAGCGTGAGCGTGCGCCTTGGCAACCACCGTGTGCGCCTATCTGCCTGATCCCAAAGGTCGTATTCTGCAAGCATATAAATGTTCCTGAATCAGTAGTACATAAATAAAAGAATTTTAAATGCGTATAGATGCATGTAACGCAATGTGTAACGATAAAATCTACGTTGTTGTTGTTGTTGTTGTTGTTATTATTATTATTATTATTATTATTATTATTATTATTATTATTATTATTATTATTATTATTATTCTGTGGTTGTATCGGTTTTTCTATTTTTAAAGCACGTTGATTTGAAAAATACGCACGCGTGTATAATTTTTTACGTTTTTCCTTAATAAAGAGTTACGCCGCGCTGATGAAAGCTGTCTATGGTGTATATAGGGACAGTTTTTTCCAAGTTGAGCCTTCTAGCTTAAGAAAGTGGGAAAAATCCAGTGTTTCGACAACATCCGAACGAATTCCGCCTTCGTCGCCGTCGTCAAGAGTCGCGCTTGTGTAAAGATGCTTGCAACGGAATCGTGCAGAAGTTGCCGGTTTTTCTTTGAGGAAGCTGGTTGGGCGTTGTGTTCGTGTGTTGGGGGGTGGGGGGTTAGTTTTCTCTGAGATGCCTTTCTCCGAAGAGGCCGGGAACAGAAGCTGGCTTGTAAAAGGTCGGGGTGTGTTGCGGGAGGCGGAGGCGGAGTCAGGGGCAAGGAAATAAGGCACATTGGAGGAACGCTTTCGCTAGGTGTATATACAGTAGTTTCACAAGAAAATGAATGAGTGCGGTGGGTGATTCTGGTTTGGTGGGGGGGGGGGGGGCGAAAAAAAGGAGTGGAAATTTATGAATGGTTCCTTAATGTTGCTTCAGGAAACTATGGGTAATGACGCTACGATATGCATGAGCTTGTGTGTGTGTGTGTGTGTGTGTGTGTGTGTGTGTGTGTGTGTGTGTGTGTGTGTCTGTTTGTGTACAATGCAATGGGGTGGGGTGAAAATTATGTGTGTCTGTGTGCGTGTGTGTCTGTGTGTGTGTGTGTGAGAGAGAGAGAGAGAGAGAGAGAGAGCGAGAGAGAGGTCAATGAGTGTATGTGCTTGTATAGGTGTACACTTGTGCGTGCCAAGTTGGATCAATAAGTCCGTTGATTGTACGCGCGTAGATATCAACTTGATTTCTATCTGAAATTTTGGCTGTGTCATTTTCAATCTTTATCCTTAATATTCACGGGCGAATTAAGTGCATTGACAATATTAGTTTATAGTAAAAATTAATACGCTATACGTTCAGTTAGTGTTTTCTCATCATAAGGCGGCTTACTTATTGATTTACCTGCATATGTATGTATCCATACTCAACACTTTTTGTTTGTTTTATACTAAAGTTCATCCAATACAAGTTTTGAGAGCTACTCAAGATTTTTTTTTTTAAGTTCCAGAAATACGTTTTGAGAATTACTCAAGATTTTTTAGTTTTTTTTTTGTTTTTTTTTTGTTACTAAGGTTCATCCAATACAAGTTTTGAGGGCTACTCAAGATATTCTGTTTGCTTTTTTTACTAAAATTCGCCCATACAAGTTTTGAGAGCTACTCAAGATTTTTTGTTTCTTTTTTTTGTTTCTTTTTTTTTATTAAGGTTAACCCAAAAGAAGTTTTGAGAGCTACTCAAGATATTTTGTCTGTTTTTTGTTTTGTTTTTTTTGTTTTTTTTACTAAAGTTCACCCAATAAAAGCTCTGAGAGCTACTCAAGATTTTTTGCTTGTCCTTTTTTACTGAAGATAACCCAATACAATCTTTGAAAGTTACTCAATATTCTTTTTCTGGTTGTTTAGTAAGGTTCATCCAATACAAGTTTTGAGAGCTACTCAAGATTTTTTGTTTATTTTTTTACTAAAGTTCAACTAATACAAGTTTTGAGAGCTACTCAAGATTTTTTGATTTTTCTTATTACTAAAGTTTACCCAATACAAGTTTTGAGAGTTACCCAAGTTTGTTCTCTTTTTTTACTAAAGTTCAATCTATACAATTTTTGAGGGCTACTCCGGATTTTTTTTTTTTTTTACTAAAGTTCAACCAATAAAAGTTTTGAGAGCTACTCAAGATTTTTTGTTTGTTTTTTTACCATGGTTCACCCAATACAAGTTTTAAGAGCTACTGAAAATTTTTTGTTTATGTTTTACTAATGTTCATGCAATACAAGTTTTGAGAACTTCTCAACATTTTTTGTTCTTTTTACGAAAGTTCAATCAATAAAAGTTTTTTTAGCTATTCAAGATCTTTTTTGTTTTTTTACTAAGATTCAACGATTAGAAGTTTTGAGAGCTACTAAAGTTTGCCCAATACAAGTTTTGAAAGCTACTCAAGACTTTTTTGCTATTTTTCTAAGTTTTACCTAATAAAGGTTTAAAGAGCTACACAAGATTTTTTGTTCCTTTTTTTACTAAAGTTCAACCAATGTACGTATTGATACCTACTCAAGGTTTTTGTTTCTTCTTTTATACTGAAGATCACCCAATACAATTTTTGAAAGTTACTCAATATTCTTTTTCTGTTTGTTTAGTAAGGTTCATCCAATACAAGTTTTGAGAGCTACTCAAGATTTTTGTTCTTTTTGCTAAAGTTTGCCCAATACGAGTCTGAGATCTACTCAAGATTTTTTTGTTCTTTTTACTAAAGTTCAACTAATACAAGTTTTTAGAGATACTCAAGCCTTTTTGTTGTTTTACTAAGTTTCACATAATAAATGTTTTGAGAGTTACTTCTTGTTTGTTTTTTTATTTTTTTGCTAAAATTCAACCAATACACGTTTTGAGAGCTACTCAAGATTTCTTGTTTGTTTTTAATAATGTTCACCCATTGCAAGTTTAGATAGCTACTCAAGATCTTTTTTTGTTTATTGTTTTTTTTATCAAGGTTCACCAAATACAAGTTTTTAGAACTACTCAAGATTTTTTGTTTGTTTTTTACCAATGTTCATCCAATAAAAGTTTTGAGAGCTACTCAAGATTTTTGTTTTTTCTATTTACTAAAGTTTACCTAATACATGTTTTGAGAGCTACTCAAGCCTTTTTGTTTCTTTTTTACTAAATTTCAAAATCTTTTGTTTGTTTTTTTTACTAAAGTTCAACGAATACAAGTTTTGAAAGCTACTCATTACTTTTTGTTTGTTATTTACTAAAGTTCACCCAATACAAGTTTTGAGAGCTACTCAAGATTTTTATTTGTTTTTTATTTTTATTTTTATTTTTTGCTAAAATTGAACCAATACAAGTTTTGAGAGGTACACAAGATTTTTTGTTTCTTTTTTACTAAAGTTTAGCCAGTACACGTTTTGATAGCTACTCAAGATATTTTTGTTTGTTTTTCACTAGTGTTCTCCCAATGCAAGTTTTGATAGCTACTCAAGGTCTTTTTTTACCAAGATTCACCCAATACAAGTTTTTAGAGCTACTCATGATTTTTTGTTTGTTTTTTACCAATGTTCATCCAATACAAGTTTTGAGAGTTACTCAAAAATTTTTGTTTGTTTTTTACCAATGTTCATCCAATACAAGTTTTGAGAACTACTCAAAATGTTTTGTTTGTTTTTTACCAATGTTCATCCAATCCAAGTTTTGAGAGTTACTCAAAAATTTTTGTTTGTTTTTTACCAATGTTCATCCAATACAAGTTTTGAGAACTACTCAAAATGTTTTGCTTGCTTTTTACCAAAATTCATCCAATACAAGTTTAAGAGTTACTCAAAATGTTTGTTTTTTACTGAACTTCATCCAGTGCGATCAGTGAAGTTAAGCAACATCAAGCCTGGTTAGTACTTAGATGGATGACCGTTTGGGGATACCAGGTGCTGTAAACGTAAGGACCAAGAATGGTCCACTTGTTCTCCAGGCTTGTGGATTGGGCGCAGGGCTAACAAACCTGCCCCATAAAAAACAGTTTGTTACAGAAACAGTAACAAAAAGTTGCTGCCCTACACAACATTGGGTGTAACGGGTGAGATGTTGATTATAGGTTTAGAATTGGTCGTATTATAATTGGGTCTATAAGCAAAATTTGAGTGGGCCCTTTTTACTTTAGTCTATAGAAAAATATAAGTAGTGTTTTCATTTGAGTCCATAGTTAAATATTGTTGGGGTTTATACTTTATTCTGTAGTCAAAATTGGTCGGATTTATACTCGAGTCTATAGTTAAACATTAGTCATTAGTCAAATTTATATACATTTTAATATGTAGTTAAAAATTTGGATGTGCAGTGGATATCGCCTCGAAACGAGAAATCGGATAGCCGAGTTCGAATTCAATGTGAATTCGTTGCATACAACTATTCTTGGGAAAAGTATAAATCCGTTGCTTCTCACTCTAGCTATGGGTAAAATAACAGAACATATTGGGTTTTACAGCCTTGGTTGGCAACTAGTCTACCGTAGAAATGAATGGTAACCTACTGCGGAAAAGATTTCTGCCTAGTCAGTCATGTCTTTTTCGAGACATGATCGCCTAAGCGTGTATCACCTATGGCAATTTGAATTAAAATTGGTCGGGTTTATACTTAAATCTGCAGTTAAACATTTGTTGGGCTTATACTGCCTTTGTAAATAATTGTATGTTGGTTATATAAGTAAATGTTTTTCAGGATTATATTTGAGTCTATAGTCAAACATTGGTTTGGTTTATAATTGCGTCTGTACGTAAACGCCTGTTGGTCAAGTTTATATTGAGGCCCGAAAGTAAACATAGGTCTGGTCTACGTTTGGGTCAGTAGGTAAACATTGGTCAAGTTTATGTTTAGATCTGTAGGTAAACATTGGTCGGGTTTAGGTTTGGGTCTGTAGGTAAACATTGGTCGGGTTTACGTTTGGGTCTGTAGGTAAACATTGGTCGGGTTTATGTTTGGGTCTGTAGATAAACGTTAGTCGGGTTTATGTCTAAACCCGTAGGTAAATATTGGTCGGGTTTATGTTTGGGGCTGTAGGTAAACATTGGTCGGGTTTATGTTTGGGTCTGTAGGTAAACATTGGTCGGGTTTACATTTGGGTCTGTGGGTAAACATTGGTCGGGTTTACATTTGGGTCTGTAGGTAAACATTGGTCGGGTTTATGTTTGGGTCTGTAGATAAACGTTAGTCGGGTTTATGTCTAAACCCGTAGGTAAATATTGGTCGGGTTTACGTTTGGGTCTGTAGGTAAACATTGGTCGGGCTTACATTTGGGTCTGTGGGTAAACATTGGTCGGGTTTACGTTTGGGTCTGTAGGTAAACATTGGTCGGGCTTACGTTTGGGTCTGTAGGTAAACATTGGTCGGGTTTACATTTGGGTCTGTAGGTAAACTTTGGTCGGGTTTACGTTTGGGTCTGTAGGTAAACATTGGTCGGGTTTACGTTTGGGTCTGTAGGTAAACGTTGGTCGGGCTTACATTTGGGTCTGTGGTAAACATTGGTCGGGTTTACGTTTGGGCCTGTAGGTAAATATTGGTCGGGTTTACGTTTGGGTATGTAGGTAAACATTGGTCGGGTTTAAGTTTGGGTCTGTAGGTAAACATTGGTCGGGTTTATGTCTAAACCCGTAGGTAAATATTGGTCGGGTTTACGTTTGGGTCTGTAGGTAAACATTCGTCGGGCTTACGTTTGGGTCTGTGGGTAAACATTGGTCGGGTTTATGTTTGGGTTTGTAGGTAAACATTGGTCGGGTTTACGTTTGGGTCTGTAGGTAAACATTGGTCGGGTTTACGTTTGGGTCTATAGGTAAACATTGGTCGGGTTTACGTTTGGGTCTGTAGGTAAACAGTATTTGGGTTTACGTTTGGGTCTGTAGTTAAACATTGGTCGGGTTTACGTTTGGGTCTGTAGGTAAACATTGGTCAGATTTACGTTTGGATCTGTAGGTAAGCATTGGTCGGGTTTATGTCTAAACCCGTAGGTAAATATTGGTCGGGTTTATGTTTGGGGCTGTAGGTAAACATTGGTCGGGTTTACGTTTGGGTCTGTAGGTAAACATTGGTCGGGCTTACATTTGGGTCTGTGGGTAAACATTGGTCGAGTTTACGTTTGGGTCTGTAGGTAAACATTGGTCGAGTTTATGTTTGGGTCTGTAGGTAAACATTGGTCGGGTTTACGTTTGTGTCTATAGGTAAACATTGGTCGGGTTTACGTTTGGGTCTGTATGTAAAGATTGGTCGGGTTTACGTTTGGGTCTGTGGGTAAACATTGGTCGGGTTCACGTTTGGGTCTGTAGGTAAACATTGGTCGGGTTTACGTTTGGGTCTGTAGGTAAACATTGGTCGGGTTTACGTTTGGGTCTGTAGGTAAACATTGGAGGGTTTACGTTTGGTTCTGTAGGTAAACATTGGTCGGGTTTATGTCTAAACCCGTAGGTAAATATTGGTCGGGTTTACGTCTGGGTCTGTAGGTAAACATTGGTCGGGTTTGCCTTTGGGTCTGAGGGTAAACATTGGTCGGGTTTACGGTTGGGTCTGTGGGTAAACATTGGTCGGGTTTACGTTTGGGTCTGTAGGTAAACATTGGTCGGGCTTACATTTGGGTCTGTAGTAAACGTTGGTCGGGTTTACATTTGGCTCTGTGGGAAATATTGGTCGGGTTTATGTTTGGGTCTGTAGGTAAACATTGGTCGGGATTACGTTTGGATCTGTAGGTAAATATTGGTCGTAATTACGTTTGGGTCAGTGGGGTAACATTGGTCGGGTTTACGTTTGGGTCTGTAGGTAAACATTGGTCGTTTTTACGTTTGGGTCTGTAGTAAATATTGGTCAGGTTTACGTTTGGGTCTGTGGTAAACATTGGTCGGGTTTACTTTTGTGTCTGTAGGTAAACATTGGTCGGGTTTACGTTTGGGTCTGTAGGTAAATATTGGTCGTAATTGCGTTTGGGTCAGTGGGGTAACATTGGTCGGGTTTACGTTTGGGTCTGTAGGTAAACATTGGTCGTGTTTACGTTTGGGTCTGTGGGTAAACATTGGTCGGGTTTACGTTTGGGTCTGTAGGTAAACAGTATTTGGGTTTACGTTTGGGTCTGTAGGTAAACATTTGTCGGGTTTACGTTTGGGTCTGTAGGTAATCGTTGGTCGGGTTTACGTTTGGGTCTGTAGGTAAACATTGGTCGGGCTTACATTTGGGTCTGTGGTAAACATTGGTCGGGTTTACTTTTGGGTCTGTGGTAAACATTGGTCGGGTTTATGTTTGGGTCTGTAGGTAAACATTGGTCGGTTTTACGTTTGGATCTGTAGGTAAGCATTGGTCGGGTTTATGTCTAAACCCGTAGGTAAAAATTGGTCGGGTTTACGTTTGGGTCTGTAGGTAAACATTAGTCGGGCTTACATTTGGGTCTGTAGGAAATATTGGTCAGGTTTACGTTTGGGTCTGTGGTAAATTTTGGTCGGGTTTACTTTTGTGTCTGTAGGTATACAGTGGTCGGGTTTACGTTTGGGTCTGTAGGTAAATATTGGTCGTGTTTGCGTTTGGGTCAGTGGAGTAACATTGGTCGGTTTTACGTTTGGGTTTGTAGGTAAACATTGGTCGGGTTTACGTTTGGGTCTGTAGGTAAACATTGGTCGGGTTTACGTTTGGGTCTATAGGTAAACATTGGTCGGGTTTACGTTTGGGTCTGTAGGTAAACAGTATTTGGGTTTACGTTTGGGTCTGTAGGTAAACATTGGTCGGGTTTACGTTTGGGTCTGTAGGTGAACATTGGTCGGGCTTACATTTGGGTCTGTAGTAAATATTGGTCGGGTTTACTTTTGGGTCTGTGGTAAACATTGGTCGGGTTTATGTTTGGGTCTGTAGGTATACAGTGGTCAGATTTACGTTTGGATCTGTAGGTAAACATTGGTCGGGTTTACGTTTGGGTCTGTAGGTAAACATTGGTCGGGTTTACGTTTGGGTCTGTAGGTAAACATTGGTCGGACTTACATTTGGGTCTGTAGTAAACATTGGTCGGGTTTACGTTTGGGTCTGTAGGTAAACATTGGTCGGGTTTACGTTTGGGTCTGTAGGTAAACATTGGTCGGGCTTACATTTGGGTCTGTAAAAAATATTGGTCAGGTTTACGTTTGGGTCTGTGGTAAATTTTGGTCGGGTTTACTTTTGTGTCTGTAGGTATACAGTGGTCGGGTTTACGTTTGGGTCTGTAGGTAAATATTGGTCGTGTTTGCGTTTGGGTCGGTGGAGGAACATTGGTCGGGTTTACGTTTGTGTCTCTAGGTAAACATTGGTCGTGTTTACGTTTGGGTCTGTGGGTAAACATTGGTCGGGTTTACGTTTGGGTCTGTAGGTAAACATTGGTCGGGCTTACATTTGGGTCTGTGGTAAACATTGGTCGGGTTTACGTTTGGGTCTGTAGGTAAACATTGGTCGTTTTTACGTTTGGGTCTGTAGTAAATATTGGTCAGGTTTACGTTTGGGTCTGTGGTAAACATTGGTCGGGTTTACTTTTGTGTCTGTAGGTAAACATTGGTCGGGTTTACGTTTGGGTCTGTAGGTAAATATTGGTCGTAATTGCGTTTGGGTCAGTGGGGTAACATTGGTCGGGTTTACGTTTGGGTCTGTAGGTAAACATTGGTCGTGTTTACGTTTGGGTCTGTGGGTAAACATTGGTCGGGTTTACGTTTGGGTCTGTAGGTAAACAGTATTTGGGTTTACGTTTGGGTCTGTAGGTAAACATTTGTCGGGTTTACGTTTGGGTCTGTAGGTAATCGTTGGTCGGGTTTACGTTCGGGTCTGTAGGTAAAACATTGGTCGGGCTTACATTTGGGTCTGTGGTAAACATTGGTCGGGTATACTTTGGGTCTGTGGTAAACATTGTCGGGTATGTTTGGGTCTGTAGGTAAACATTGGTCGGTTTTACGTTTGGATTCGTAGGTAAGCATTGGTTGGTTTATGTCTAAACCCGCAAAGGGTAAAAATTGGTCGGGTTTACGTTTGGGTCTGTAGGTAAACATTAGTCGGGCTTACATTTTGGGTCTGTAGGAAATATTGGTCAGGTTTACGTTTGGTCCTTGTGGTAAATTTTGGTCGGGTTTACTTTGTGTCTGTAGGCAGTGGTCGGGTTTACGTTTGGGTCTGTAGGTAAATATTGGTCGTGTTTGCGTTTGGGTCAGTGGAGTAATACTGGTCGGTTTTACGTTTGGGTTTGTAGGTAAACATTGGTCGGGTTTACGTTTGGGTCTGTAGGTAAACATTGGTCGGGTTTACGTTTGGGTCTATAGGTAAACATTGGTCGGGTTTACGTTTGGGTCTGTAGGTAAACATTGTAGTCGGGCTTACATTTGGGTCTGTAGGAAATATTGGTCAGGTTTACGTTTGGGTCTGTGGTAACTTTGGTCGGGTTTACTTTTGTGTCTGTAGGTATACAGTGGCCGGGTTTACGTTTGGGTCTGTAGGTAACACACGTTTGCGTTTGGGTCGGTGGAGGAACATTGGTCGGGTTTACGTTTGTGTCTCTTAGGTAAACATTGGTCGTGTTTACGTTTGGGTCTGTGGGTAAACATTGGTCGGGTTTATGTTTGGGTCTGTAGGTAAACATTGGTCGGGCTTACATTTGGGTCTGTGGTGCAAACATACGGGTTTACGTTTGGGTCTGTAGGTAAACATTGGTCGCTTTTACGTTTGGGTCTGTAGTAAATATTGGTCAGGTTTACGTTTGGGTCTGTGGTAAACATTGGTCGGGTTTACTTTTTGTGTCTGTAGGTAAACATTGGTCGGGTTTACGTTTGGGTCTGTAGGTAAATATTGGTCGTAATTGCGTTTGGGTCAGTGGTAACATTGGTCGGGTTTACGTTTTGGGTCTGTAGGTAAACATTGGTCGTGTTTACGTTTGGGTCTGTGGGTAAACATTGGTCGGGTTTACGTTTGGGTCTGTAAAACAGTATTTGGGTTTACGTTTGGGTCTGTAGGTAAACATTTGTCGGGTTTACGTTTGGGTCTGTAGGTAATCGTTGGTCGGGTTTACGTTTGGGTCTGTAGGTAAACATTGGTCGGGCTTACATTTGGGTCTGTGGTAAACATTGGTCGGGTTTACTTTTGGGTCTGTGGTAAACATTGGTCGGGTTTATGTTTGGGTCTGTAGGTAAACATTGGTCGGTTTTACGTTTGGATCTGTAGGTAAGCATTGGTTGGGGTTTATGTGTCTAAAACTCGTAGGTAAAAATTGGTCGGGTTTACGTTTGGGTCTGTAGGTAAACATTAGTCGGGCTTACATTTGGGTCTGTAGGAAATATTGGTCAGGTTTACGTTTGGGTCTGTGGTAAATTTTGGTCGGGTTTGTTTCGGTGTCTGTAGGTATACAGTGGTCGGGTTTACGTTTGGGTCTGTAGGTAAATATTGGTCAAGCCTATGTTTGGGTCAGTGGAGTAACATTGGTCGGTTTTACGTTTGGGTTTGTAGGTAAACATTGGTCGGGTTTACGTTTAAGTCTGTAGGTAAACATTGGTCGGGTTTACGTTTGGGTCTATAGGTAAAAATTGGTCGGGTTTACGTTTGGGTCTGTAGGTAAACATTAGTCGGGCTTACATTTGGGTCTGTAGGAAATATTGGTCAGGTTTACGTTTGGGTCTGTGGTAAATTTTGTCGTGGCTTTCATTTTTGTGTCTGTAGGTACAGTGGTCGGGTTTACGTTTGGGTCTGTAGGTAAATATTGGTCGTGTTTGCGTTTGGGTCAGTGGAGTAACATTGGTCGGTTTTACGTTTGGGTTTGTAGGTAAACATTGGGTCGGGTTTACGTTTGGGTCTGTAGGTAAACATTGGTCGGGTTTAGCGTTTGGGTCTATAGGTAAACATTGGTCGGGTTTACGTTTAAGTCTGGTAGGTAAACAGTATTTGGGTTTACGTTTGGGTCTGTAGGTAAACATTGGTCGGGTTTACGTTTGGGTCTGTAGGTGAACATTGGTCGGGCTTACATTTGGGTCTGTAGTAAATATTGGTCGGGTTTACTTTTGGGTCTGTGGTAAACATTGGTCGGGTTTATGTTTGGGTCTGTAGGTAAACATTGGCTAGATTTACGTTTGGATCTGTAGGTAAACATTGGTCGGGTTTACGCTTGGGTCTGTAGGTAAACATTGGTCGGGTTTACGTTTGGGTCTGTAGGTAAACATTGGTCGGACTTACATTTGGGTCTGTAGTAAACATTGGTCGGGCTTACGTTTGGGTCTGTAGGTAAACATTGGTCGGGCTTGCGTTTGGGTCTGTAGGTAAACATTGGTCGGGCTTACATTTGGGTCTGTAAAAAATATTGGTCAGGTTTACGTTTGGGTCTGTGGTAAATTTTGGTCGGGTTTACTTTTGTGTCTGTAGGCATACAGTGGTCGGGTTTACGTTTGGGTCTGTAGGTAACATTATTGGTCGTGTTTGCGTTTGGGTCGGTGGAGGTGAACATTGGTCGGGTTTACGTTTGTGTCTCTAGGTAAACATTGGTCGTGTTTACGTTTGGGTCTGTGGGTAAACATTGGTCGGGTTTACGTTTGGGTCTGTAGGTAAACATTGGTCGGGCTTTACATTTGGGTCTGTGGCAAACATTGGTCGGGTTTACGTTTGGGTCTGTAGGTAAACATTGGTCGTTTTTACGTTTGGGTCTGTAGTAAATATTGGTCAGGTTTACGTTTGGGTCTGTGGTAAACATTGGTCGGGTTTACTTTTGTGTCTGTAGGTAAACATTGGTCGGGTTTACGTTTGGGTCTGTAGGTAAATATTGGTCGTAATTGCGTTTGGACATGGGGTAACATTGGTCGGGTTTACGTTTGGGTCTGTAGGTAAACATTGGTCGTGTTTACGTTTGGGTCTGTGGGTAAACATTGGTCGGGTTTACGTTTGGGTCTGTAGGTAAACAGTATTTGGGTTTACGTTTGGGTCTGTAGGTAAACATTTGTCGGGTTTACGTTTGGGTCTGTAGGTAATCGTTGGTCGGGTTTACGTTTGGGTCTGTAGGTAAACATTGGTCGGCTATATTTGGGTCTGTGGTAAACATTGGTCGGGTTTACTTTTGGGTCTGTGGTAAACATTGGTCGGGTTTATGTTTGGGTCTGTAGGTAAACATTGGTCGGTTTTACGTTTGGATCTGTAGGTAAGCATTGGTTGGGTTTGCGTTCAAACCCGTAGGTAAAAATTGGTCGGGTTTGTCAAGTTTGGGTCTGTAGGTAAAACATTAGTCGGGCTTACATTTGGGGTCTGTAGGAAATATTGGTCAGGTTTACGTTTGGTCTGTGGTAAATTTTGGTCGGGTTTACTTTTGTGTCTGTAGGTATACAGTGGTCGGGTTTACGTTTGGGTCTGTAGGTAAATATTGGTCGTGTTTGCGTTTGGTCAGTGGAGTAACATTGGTCGGTTTACGTTTGGGTTTGTAGGTAAACATTGGTCGGGTTTACGTTTGGGTCTGTAGGTAAACATTGGTCGGGTTTACAAGCTTTGGGTCTATAGGTAAACATTGGTCGGGTTTACGTTTGGGTCTGTAGGTAAACAGTATTTGGGTTTACGTTTGGGTCTGTAGGTGAAACATTGGTCGGGTTTACGTTTGGGTCTGTAGGTGAACATTGGTCGGGCTTACATTTGGGTCTGTAGTAAATATTGGTCGGGTTTACTTTTGGGTCTGGTGGTAAACATTGGTCGGGTTTGTTTGGGTCTGTAGGTAAACATTGGTCAGATTTACGTTTGGATCTGTAGGTAAACATTGGTCGGGTTTACGTTTGGGTCTGTAGGTAAACATTGGTCGGGTTTACGTTTGGGTCTGTAGGTAAACATTGGTCGGACTTCACATTTGGGTCTGTAGTGTAAACATTGGTCGGGTTTACGTTTGGGTCTGTAGGTAAACATTGGTCGGGTTTACGTTTGGGTCTGTAGGTAAACATTGGTCGGGCTTACATTTGGGTCTGTAAAAATATTGGTCAGGTTTACGTTTGGGTCTGTGGTAAATTTTTTGGTCGGGTTTACTTTTGTGTCTGTAGGTATATGGTGCGGTCGGGTTTACGTTTCAGTCTGTAGGTAAATATTGGTCGTGTTTGCGTTTGGGTCGGCGGGAGTAACATTGGTCGGGTTTACGTTTGTGTCTCTAGGTAAACATTGGTCGTGTTTACGTTTGGGTCTGTGGCAACATTGGTCGGGTTTACGTTTGGGTCTGTAGGCAAAACATTGGTCGGGTTTACATTTGGGTCTGTGGTAAACATTGGTCGGGTTTACGTTTGGGTCTGTAGGTAAACATTGGTCGTGGTTTACGTTTGGTCTGTAGGTAAACATTGGTCGGGTTTACGTTTGGGTCTATAGGTAAACAGTATTTGGGTTTACGTTTGGGTCTGTAGGTAAACATTGGTCGGGTTTACGTTTGGGTCTGTAGGTAAACGTTGGTCGGGTTTACGTTTGGGTCTGTAGGTAAACATTGGTCGGGCTTACATTTGGGTCTGTGGTATACATTGGTCAGGTTTACGTTTGGGTCTGTAGGTAAACATTGGTCGGGTTTACGTTTGGGTCTGTAGGTAAACGTTGGTCGGGTTTACGTTTGGGTCTGTAGGTAAACATTGGTCGAGTTTATGTTTGGGTCTGTAGGTAAACATTGGTCGGGTTTACGTTTGTGTCTATAGGAAAACATTGGTCGGGTTTACGTTTGGGTCTGTATGTAAAGATTGGTCGGGTTTACGTTTGGGTCTGTGGGTAAACATTGGTCGGGTTCACGTTTGGGTCTGTGGGTAAACATTGGTCGGGTTTACGTTTGGGTCTGTAGTAAACATTGGTCGGGTTTATGTTTGGGTATGTAGGTAAACATTGGAGGGTTTACGTTTGGTTCTGTAGGTAAACATTGGTCGGGTTTATATCTAAACCCGTAGGTAAATATTGGTCGGGTTTACTTTTGGGTCTGTAGGTAAACATTGGTCGGGTTTATGTTTGGGTCTGTGGTAAACATTGGTTGGGCTTACATTTGGGTCTATGGTAAACATTGGTCGGGTTTACGTTTGGGTCTGTAGGTAAACATTGGTCGGGCTTACATTTGGGTCTGTAGTAAACATTGGTCAGGTTTACGTTTGGGTCTGTGGTAAACATTGGTCTGGTTTACTTTTGGGTCTGTAGGTAAACATTGGTCGGGTTTACGTTTGGATCTGTGGGTAAACATTGGTCGGGTTTGCCTTTGGGTCTCTGGTAAATATTGGTCGGGTTTACCTCTGGCTCTGTAGGTAAACATTGGTCGGGTTTGCCTTTGGGTCTGTGGGTAAACATTGTTCGGGTTTACGTTTGGATCTGTGGGTAAACATTGGTCGGGTTTAGGTTTGCGTCTGTAGGTAAACATTGGTTGGGCTTACATTTGGGTCTGTAGTAAACATTGGTCGGGTTTACGTATGGGTCTGTGGTAAACATTGGTCGGGTTTATGTTTGGGTCTGTAGGTAAACGTTGGTCGGGTTTACGTTTGGATCTGTAGGTAAACATTGGTCGGGTTTATGTCTAAACCCGTAGGTAAATATTGGTCGGGTTTACCTCTGGCTCTGTAGGTAAACATTGGTCGGGTTTGCCTTTGGGTCTGTGGGTAAACATTGGTCGGGTTTACGTTTGGATCTGTGGGTAAACATTGGTCGGGTTTACGTTTGGATCTGTAGGTAAACATTGGTCGGGTTTACGTTTGGGTCTGTGGGTAAACATTGGTCGGGTTTACGTTTGGGTCTGTGGGTAAACATTGGTCGGGTTTACGTTTGGGTCTGTAGGTAAACATTTGTTGGGCTTACATTTGGGTCTGTAGTAAACATTGGTCGGGTTTACGTATGGGTCTGTGGTAAACATTGGTCGGGTTTATGTTTGGGTCTGTAGGTAATCGTTGGTCGGGTTTACGTTTGGATCTGTAGGTAAACATTGGTCGGGTTTATATCTAAACCCGTAGGTAAATATTGGTCGGGTTTACGTTTGGGTCTGTAGGTAAACATTGGTCGGGCTTACATTTGGGTCTGTAGTAAATATTGGTCAGGTTTACGTTTGGGTCTGTGGTAAACATTGGTCGGGTTTACTTTTGTGTCTGTAGGTATACAGTGGTCGGGTTTACGTTTGGGTCTGTGGCTAAACATTGGTCGGGTTTACGTTTGGGTCTGTGGTAAACATTGTTAGCGTTTACCTTTGGGTGTGTAGGTAAACATTGGTCGGGCTTACATTTGGGTCTGTGGTAAACATTGGTCGGGTTTACGTTTGGGTCTGTAGGTAAACATTGGTTTGGGTTTACGTTTGGGTCTGTAGGTAAACGTTGGTCGGGTTTACGTTTGGGTCTGTAGGTAAACGTTGGTCGGGTTTACGTTTGGGTCTGTAGGTAAACATTGGTCGGGCTTACATTTGGGTCTGTGGATAAATATTCGTCGCTTTTACGTTTGGGTATGTGGTAAACATTGGTCGTGTTTACTTTTGGGTCTGTAGGTAAACATTGGTCGGGTTTACGTTTGGGTCTGTAGGTAAACAGTATTTGGGTTTACATTTGGGTCTGTAGTTAAACATTGAACGGGTTTATGTTTGGGTCTGTAGGTAAACGTTGGTCGGGTTTACGTTCGGGTCTGTGGTAAACATTGGTCGGGCTTACATTTGGGTCTATGGTAAACATTGGTCGGGTTTACGTTTGGGTCTTTATGTAAAGATTGGTCGGGTTTACGTTTGGGTCTGTTGGTAAACATTGGTCGGGTTTACATTTGGGTCTGTGGGTAAACATTGGTCGGGTTTACGTTTGGGTCTGTCGGTAAACATTGGTCGGGCTTACATTTAGGTCTGTAGTAAACATTGGTCGGTTTTACGTTTGGGTCTGAAGGTAAACATTGGTCGGGTTTACTATTGGGTCTGTAGGTAAACATTGGTCGGGTTTATGGCTAAACCCGTAGGTAAATATTGGTCGGGTTCACGTCTGGGTCTGTAGGTAAACATTGGTCGGGTTTGCGTTTGCGTCTGTGGGTAAACATTGGTCGGGCTTACATTTGCGCCTGTAGTAAACTTTGGTCGGGTTTACGTTTGGGTCTGTGGTAAACATTGGTCGGGTTTATGTTTGGGTATGTAGGTAAACATTGGTCGGGTTTACGTTTGGATCTGTAGGTAAACATTGGACGGGTTTATGTCTAAACTCGTAGGTAAATATTGGTCGGGTTTACGTTTGGGTCTGTAGGTAAATATTGGTCTTGTTTGCGTTTAGGTCTGTGGGTAAACATTGGTCTGGTTTGCGTTTGGGTCTGTAGGTTAGCATTGGTCGGGCATAGGTTTGGGTCTGTGGGTAAACATTGGTCGGGTTTACGTTTGGGTCTGTAGGTAAACATTCGTCGGGCTTACATTTGGGTCTGTGGTAAACATTGGTCCGGTTTACGTTTGGGTCTGTAGGCAAACATTGGTCGGGGTTATGTTTGGGTCTGTAGGTAAACATTGGTCGGGCTTACGTTTGGGTCTGTGGGTAAATATTGGTCGGGTTTACGTTTGGGTCTGTGGTAAACATTGCTCGGGCTTACATTTTGGTCTATGGTAAACATTGGTCGGGTTTACGTTGGGGTCTGTAGGTAAACATTGGTCGGGCTTACATTTGGGTCTGTAGTAAACATTGGTCAGGTTTACGTTTGGGTCTGTAGGTAAACATTGGTCTGGTTTACTTTTGTGTCTGTAGGTAAACATTGGTCGGGTTTACGTTTGGGTCTGTAGGAAAACATTGGTCGGGTTTACATTTGGGTCTGTAGGTAAACATTGGTCGGGTTTATGTCTAAACCCATAGGTAAATATTGGTCGGGTTTACGTTTGGGACTGTAGGCAAACATTGGCTGGGTTTGCGTTTGGGTCTGTGGGTAAACATTGTTCTGTTTTATGTTTGGGACTCTAGGTATAAATTGGTCGAGTTTACGTTTGGCTCTGTAGGTAAACATTGGTCGGGTTTACGTTTGGGTCTCTGGGTAAACATTGGTCGGGTTTACGTTTGGGTCTGTAGGTAAACATTAGTCGGGTTTACGTTTGGGTCTGTCTGTAAATATTGGTCGGGTTTGCGTTTGGGTCTGTGAGTAAACATTGGTCGGCTTTACGTTTGGGTCTGTTCCTTAAACATTGGTCGCGTTTATGTCTAAATCCGTAGGTAAATATTTGTCGGGTTTACGTTTGCGTCTGTAGGTAAATATTGGTCAGGTTTGCGTTTGGGACTGTGGGTAAACATTGGTCGGGTTTACATTTAGGTCTCTACGCAAACATTGGTTGCGTTTACGTTTGGGTCTGTACGTAAACATTATTCGGGTTTACATTTGGGTCTGTAGGTAAACATTGGTCGGGTTTATGTTTGGGTCTGTAGGCAAATATTGGTCAGGTTTATACTTTTGTTTCTGTGTAAACCTTTGTCAGGTTTATGTTTGGGTCGATAGGTAAACATTGGCATGGTCTATACTTGGGTCTGTCGGTAAACATTGGTCCCGTTTATGTTTGGGTCTGTAGGTAAACATTAGTCAGATGTATGTTTTGGTCCGTAAGTAAACATTGGTCGGGTTTACGTTTGTGTCTGTAGATAAACATTGCTCGGTTATATACCTGGGTCTATCGGTAAAAGTTTATCGGCTTTGGCTAGATTATATGCGTTTCTACGTATGTATGTGTATCCATACGTGCATCTATGTATATATTTGTGTGTGTGTAACTTGTGTGCATTTGTATCCATGTTTGTATGTGGGTACATGTATCTGTGTCTGAGTGAGTGAGTGAGTGAGTGAGTGAGTGAGTATTTGTAATGAAATCGTGTTGACAAAATTATATGAGATATACTCTCATGTTTTACGTTATATTTTATGCAAAGTTGCACTACCCCAATTAATGTGGATGCGCGTTGTGGCGCAGTGGATATCGGCTCGGAACAAGAAATCGGGGAACCGAGTTCGAATTCCAGTTGAATTCCTTGCATTCACTTACGCGCAAATACCCTTGGGAAAGGTATTAATCCGTCTCTTCCCTCCAGTTATGGGTTAAATAATAGGACAGATTGGGTTCTATAGCCTTGGTCGGCAACCAGTCTACCGCAGAAAGCAATGGCAACCTACTGTGGGATAATCTTCTGCCCAGTCAGTCATGTCGCTTTCGAGACATGATCGCCCAAAGCGTGTATCGCGCATGGCACTTAACTGACTGACCCCAATTAATGTCGACCTGGGGGCTTCTTCCATAAAGTGGCCGTTATTTATATGCTTGCAACAACCTTGGGTGTACTTGTGTGTATTCGTATGTATGTTTGCGCGTGTGCGTTTCTTTCTACATGAAATGTTCCAAAATTAATGACGATTTTCCTGCTTGGAGATTTCAATGTTAAAATCATTACGGATCCGGAGATTTTTAAGCCTCTTGGGAAAAGAAAAAAAAATAATGGACCGCAATCTTTTTCTGCTTTGTAGTGAATTCGAACTAGTCATTTGCAATTCCCTTTTTCTGTCAAAAGTTACCCACGAGGTTATGTGGATTCATCCAGAATCAAAAGTTGAGCTCATTCCCGATTACGTTATTTGTCGTAAACGAGCTCTTCAGTATGTATGCTCTGTCCGAGTCAGGCGTGGTGTTGAATGTGATATTGACAAATAGGTTGGTACGTGGCAACATGAAACTCCTCATTAAACTTAAAATTACATATAATCGAACAAAGATTCCCAAACGTATCGATGCTTCAAGTTTGAGGGGCTCTCCTATTTGCGTGTATATTTGCAGTTCTCAATTAACACCAGATCATCAGTGCAGCAAAAAATCCGTCAGATGAAAAATCAATGGAAGTTAAATATTTCCTTGCTTTTCTTTTAACCATTTCACCCCAAGCAAGGCACTCAAGCTACTAGGACGCAAGAGGTTACTGAGTGCTAAAGAATATGAAAAAAAATTACTATTAAGAAGAGGGGACAATAAAAAATGAGAATTCGGAAGAATTTTCGAAGTTCACTTGGAAACAAAAACCAGAAAATATTTCCACAAGCGAAATATGCGAGAAGAAGCTGTTAACATAGAACTTACGGTTACATCTAGCCAATTCAAATGTAAAATGATGAGACCTTGCCGCCAGTCTAGTACTGCGCTTAAATTCATAAAGTCTACATACCATAGAGGAAAGTTAATCACAAAAATTGGCATTATTTTTTTTTTTATAGAAAAAGGCACAGCATTAAATTATTTACAGAAAAAGACACGGGGGAGCTATATTACGGCAGTGGTAAATGTTTGGGGAGTAAATAACATCCCCCTCATCGGTGACACAAATGAACTAGTGTAGACGCTTTAATAAAGAACTCCAGTGAGTCTAAAAAAACACCGTTGGAGTCAGTCTTTAAAGTATTTCTTACAGACGTGAGACTTAAAAATATAACGGATAGAAACCAAGTTATAATTGTGGTGACGAGGATCGAAACTTAAACGAAGTGATAACAAGTAGAAAAAAATAGTACTTGTTGCTTCGGCGCACAGGTTACAAGTGACGACAAGAGTTTAAACTACGTTTAATTTTTTCTCTTTGTATGTAGGAGAATCTGTAATGTGATTGGTCGACTTCAGCCACTTTCTCATCGGCGGGATGTTTCTTCCCTCTCTCTTCTACAAATATTTTCATAGCTTCTGCTCCGAAGAACTTAGGTCACTGATTCCCCCTCCACAAGAATTTACTCGGGCAGCCAGACTGGCATCAAGGTCCCACCCTTTTACAGTTAGATCAACCAAATGCAGGCGACAACTCTACTCCATTAGCTTCTTTTCTCGCGTTTCCCGCCTGTGAAACTCCCTTCCATATACTTGTTTTCCTGATGGCTATAACCTCCAAGAATTTAAATGCAAAGTCAATTCCCATCTCTTATCCACTTAACTCCAGCCTTTCCACATCACCCCGTGTATCTTGTTCTTTTCCTTTCTCTCTACCTTCGTAACTGTCTTTCACATTCTTCTCTTGCCCTTTCTCTTTCACTCCATGCAGCTGGTTCATCTTTGTCTTCATTCTTTTCTTGTCTTAAACTTTAACTCTCTTATGTAGCCACCTACACATCAGTAGCAGTACCGCCTTCCTTGGGGTGAAATTATTAAAAAATAAAGAAAAAAAGGAAAAGCGAAAAAAATAACAAAACAAATATTCTTCACACGTAGAGGAAATATTGGCTTCTGTAATACAAATTTAACAGTAACAACAGCAATGACTACTGTTGTTGTAATTCCAGAAACAATAACAAATAATAATGAAAATAATACGGAAGAAAACATAAGTTCTTTACTCCTGACACGCTCGCAAATGATATCTAAAATTTAAATATAATCCAGATAATGAAATTACATTTTCTGTTTATTTTCGAAGATACAAGCAAATTTTCAGAGAGAAATGTAGCCACTAAGAAGACGTGGGGCTCTTTTGTTGAGAAAGTTAGCACCGACAGAACATGAAATAGTGTAATTTCTTATTACTTTAAAAAAAGAAATTTGTTTTGAAGAAACAGTAAATGTTTTGAAGAAGATTTTTACTGACAAAAGCTCTTTATTCAACACTTGTTGGAAATGCATAAATCAAAACAAAGAAGATTTTGTCAAATGTGCTGGAATCATTAACAAGAAATGTCAAAAATTCAGATTAAACGAACTAACTCCGGATATGTTTAAAGGATAAATATTTGTTTAAGCGTTAACGGCGAAAAAAAGCAGAAATAAGGGCAATATTTATTTATAATTATATCACCCCCAGCAAGGCATTTTTATGCCACTGTTGAGCAGAGGATTACATAGTAGGAAAGATTTGAGAAAGAGTGACAGGTTATATGGTGTGTCAGGAAGTGGGTAAGAGAAGGATGAGAATACTGATAAGAGTGGAGTGGACGGAGAAAGGAGTATGAGAGAGAGAGGAAGTAGGTTAGTGAGATAGATGACTATTGACTTTACATGTAAATTCTTTGAGATTGTAGCTGTCGGGAAGCAAGTAAGTGGAAGAGAATTCCACAGGCGGGAAGTGCGAGAAAAAGAGCTGATCGAGTAGAATTTGCGTTTACATTTTATTGGTTTCATAGTAAAGGGTGGGACCTAGTTGCTAATCTTGTTACTCAAGTAAATTCATATATAGTGGGCACCAGGGAGCAGAAGCCGTGAAAGTATTTTTAGAAGAGACACGGGGAAGCTGCATTGCGCCGATGAAAAATGGACTGTAAATGAGTCGGGATTACAGATTCTCAGTTGGATTTTATCAAGGACCCCTAGGTGGATAGCAGGAGCACCCGACCAGATATGGCAGCAGTATTCAATGCACGGGCGGATGGTAGATTTATATATGTGCAGGATGGCTTCAGACGGGAAAAACTTCCTGGCCCTACACAGAGAACCGACCTTCTTAGCAGCGAATTTAGCTATGGATTCTAAGAAAATAAGAATAAAAAACTTACACCACAGGAAATACAATCAGACGAATGCCAGATATTCCTAAATTTTATTTGGTTTGGTTTGCTTTGTTTTAATATATATTAACCTCAATGGGTTATTTAATGCCGACAAGATTTTTACAATAGATTTGTATGACTAGAATATATATTATTTGTAAGAAATAAGTTCGTAGATCAGCTCTCTTAGACGTATTTTTGTAAACTGTTTTTTGTTGAGAGTCAAATATATTGCTGGTATGTATCTTTTCCAAAAACGAATTGCTGGTAATATTTTATTTTCCTTCAAAAATGTATTGGTGGTAATATTTTTTTTCTTCAAACATTTATTCCTGGAAACATTTATTTTTCCTTCAAAGATTTATTGCTAGCAATATTTTTTTTCAAAGAATTAATGCTAGCTCCTTCAAAAAAATGTTCACCCTGATCCGGGGTGGTAGCACCTGTTAGGGTCTCAGCTATAGGCAAATAGTTAAACACCCAAACTGGGGTTCAAAACACTATAAAATTATAAAAATGGACTTTTATAGAAATATATACATAAACTAGACTTGTATAGAAATATATATGTTTTTGAAAGAAAAAATTGCCATAAAACATTTTTAAAAGAAAAATTATTACCAGCAATATATTGTTTAACTCAAAACTAAAAAACAACTTTAGATTTATTTTTTTCATCAAAATCTGACTAAACCAACCTTCTCACGTTAACTGAACATTTGTAAAAAAAATACCTTAAAACCCAACTATTTTGGCATTAAATAACCAACAAAGGTTGATATACCGTTAAACAAAGCTCAAAGTCAAACTCAAGAAAATGTTCCTGTCGCTATTTTTTTCCGTAAAAAAATTATTGCTGGTAATGTTTTGTTTTTTTGTTTGTTTTTTTTTCTTCAAAAATGAATTCCTGGAAATTTTACTATAAGAGTCTGTTTTTATATTTTCATAGTTTTTTGTTTTTTTTTAACCCCAATCTGGGTATAAACTATTTTCCCAGAGCTAGGACCCTAAAAGGTGCTACCACCCCAGGTCAAGGTTTACCTGGGGACAACAGCAATTAAGAGGTGGTTCCATGCTCCTCGCAGCCTCAAAATCAGAGGCTTTGTTGCGGGATTCAGTTTATTGTCATGCCCAGGACTAACTAAATTTGAAACACGATGCCGAAGAAATTGAGGAAAAAGAATGGGCATACATGCAAACTAAAGAGAAATACGGAAAAAGAAAAAAAATGAATCCATATTTCAAATGTGGAAGGTTACATTGCGGAAACGGCTGTGTCTTTTAGAATTCTAAATCCTACAAGTGTGGTAAAGTAGAACATATAAAGTCTCACTATAAAACTAAACCGAGAAAAAAATTCTTATAGGAAGAAATTTTTACACAGCGACGGAAAAATAATCACAGAAAACAAAAGAAAGTTTGTGAATGCGAAAATTAACCCTCTAGGGCCATTCGTATCATATTTGATACAGTATTTCCCTATAAGGAAACATTTGATATTCCCTATAAGGAAACATTTGGTATTCATTGACTGAGCAGTCAGTACTGCTTTCATTTGAAATTTATAAAATATTTCTCTTAAAAAATTTTTCAGGAAAGTATTTCTTTCAAGGCTTGTTTTCATACTGTATCAAATATGATACGAATGGCCCTAGAGGGTTAATAATATAATATGATTAAGGCTTCTACTTGCCATAAAGTGGGGGATCAGTTCTATATTGTTATGAAGTAATAAACAGATCCCCCACTAATTACTACTTAACCCTCTAGGGCAATTTGCATCATATTTGATACAGTATTTCACTATAAGGAAACATTTGGTATTTCCCTATAAGGAAACATTTGGTATTCATTGACTGAGCAGTCAGTACTGCTTTCATTTGAAATTTATAAAATATTTCTCTTAAAAAATTTTTCAGGAAAATATTTCTTTCAAGACTTGTTTTCATACTGTATCAAATATGATACGAATGGCCCTAGAGGGTTAATAATATAATATGATTAAGGCTTCTACTTGCCATAAAGTGGGGGATCAGTTCTACATTGTTATGAAGTAATAAACAGATCCCCCACTAATTACTACTTAACCCTCTAGGGCCATTCGTATCATATTTGATACAGTATTTCCCAATAAGGAAACATTTGGTATTTCCCTATAAGGAAACATTTGGTATTCATTGACTGAGCAGTCAGTACTGCTTTCATTTGAAATTTATAAAATATTTCTCTTAAAAAATTTTTCAGGAAAATATTTCTTTCAAGGCTTGTTTTCATACTGTATCAAATATGATACGAATGGCCCTAGAGGGTTAATAATCTGGATGTGGAAATGGCTCGTTTACAACAATGTTCAGCAAAAAAAAAATCCTGGGGTAAATGAGAGTCAACTTTAGTCATCAAAAACAAAAAGCAGGTCTTCACTCTAAGAAAACCATGCTGTACATCTGGTGAGCTTGGAAATGATTCCTGTACCATGTGCTTCTGCCGAGTAACCAGTCAATTGATTCCGAAAAGTACTGCTCACAACTGGACGAATTAAAGGCAACATTTCGGGAAAAATGTCCAGAACTGGCGAACAAAGAAGGTGTTGTTTTTCATCTTGATAATGCCAGACCTCATGTTTCTTTGGCGACTCGGCAAAAATTGTTGCAACTTGGCTGGAATAGTGAGTAGATACTCTGTATTTATATCTACTGGCCTGAATAATCAATAAATCATGTTAGAAAAATATGCGTTCTCCAGCAGGATACGAACCTGTGTCCTCTACGGGAAACCGCTAATTTATCTGCCGTATCTTCACCGCTCGACCACGAAGTACTTACAATCGAACAAAAACCGAAATAATGCTTTTAAACACACACTTTCCTGATTTTTCGAAGCATTCATATCTGCTCTGTTTTCGTCTCCTAATGTAAACAAAGACAATTTATATATATTTATATATATTGTGTATTTAGGCACTGTTATGGTGCTCTTCTACGAGGAATGGACTCTTCCTCATACTATATATAATTACCTGCATGAGTTGCGTGAGGTAGTTGACAGCAACTAAGTACGCAGTTAAGGGCGCAGTTAAAGTCAGCTACTAGTCAGGCAATAAGCAGCGTAACTGTACCGTTCGGACTTATTTCTATTTACTTATGACTAACATTTCCTTTGTAAATATGTTCTTGTTATTCTAATACATTGTTTTGAGCCTACCTTTTGTGTTCCGTGTCTTACTACTGGGACAATCCGGTCACTACGACTTTGCGGCGAAATTTCGACACAAAAACTCCACAACAAATTGGCGACGAAGATCCACAACAGGCACCAGTCTCTCTTTTATGTAAGTTTCGTTAAAAATGACAGACAAGGTGCTATGGTTAAGTTTTTATAAAAAAAAAAAATACTTATATAAACAAATTGTCCGAGTGTTTTATTTATAAAACAGCTTTTAGCTATAATTTTAGCTATTATCAAGGATGAATTTTATATTACTTTTAGCTGAATGTATAAATTGTTACATACACAAAACAATTTATACATGCAGTTTAAAGTAAAATAAAATCCATCCCTGATAATCGCTAAAAGAATAGCTGATAGCGCTTGGATAAACAAAACACTCGGATAATTTTTATATAATTTAGGTTCTAAAAAGAAAAATATTATAAGATCACAGGAAAAATTATATAAAAACTGAACCTCTCTCATTTTTAACGAAAGTTGTATAAAAGAGAGACTGCTACCTAAATTTACTATATATATATATATATATGTATATATATATATATATGTGTGTGTGTGTGTGTGTGTGTGTGTGTGTGTGTGTGTGTGTGTGTGTGTGTTTCACAAAGTTACTGTGCACTTTTGTAATCATATTTTTCAGGTTTCGTCGCAATATGCTTTTAACTACTGAAAAACGTATATTTCTTTTTCGAACATGTCTTTCGAAGTGGGAGATACACAGTATCTGTTTTTTCGAGATACACAGTATTGCTACGATACTATTTTCCTGATAAATTATCAGATACACACCTGTTTCACGTTGCAATGCAGTTCGTGACCTGAAATAAATTTCAGGAAACAGGATCGGTGGGCGATGCCAAACGTTATGGAAGGCCAGCAAAATTATCGCGGGATAAACTTTTGGAGATTTCTGATAGTATGCAGCCGAGTCCCAGAAAATCATTACGTAAGTTAGCGCAACAGAAAGATATTGGTTTTTTAACTGCTCGTCAGGCCGTCAGACAAAAAATGAAAACTCTTCCAATAGAAAATAATGGTGGTACAAGAACTGAAAGCAAATGTTCATGAAAGAAGAATAACAGCGTTCAATCAACATGGCAGGTCGATTTTGGAATCGTGGTATTGCATCCAATTTGAAAGTTGCGATTTGACATGACGAATACGACACAAAATATTTTTTTTCCAAATCGTATTTCTTTTTTGAGGAAACGAGTTTAAAGATTAAGTTCAAGTTCCAAATTGTAGCTTTGGAATTTAATTTCGGCGATCAGTTTTGTAATTGTGGTATTGCACTCAATTTGAAAGTTGAGGTTTCACATAACACAAACTCAATGTTGGAATTTCATTTTGGTGATCAGTGAAAGCCTTTTAGCACAGCCTTATAAAATGTATAAGTAACCGAAGCTTTACAAATTGTCTATGGAAAAACCGCATGGCACAAGCAGATTAACACTAAATCATTGTGTCATCAAATAAGGTCTTCATTTACTTCAAAGAGGAATTATACTAAACGGTTTATATTTCCAATTTCGCCCCTATATGGTTTTAACAACTGAAGAAGTTGTATTTCTCTTCGAATAAGCCTTTCGAGGTGCGAGATACACAAATTTTGTTGACCCAATCCTTGTGAGTGTAATTGGATAGATGAAACTGTTCAGAAGCCATTGATGGTTGCGCTTGCATGTAAATCCCCAATGGTTTGGGCAGGAATACTGGCCTTGTTAAAACAACTGATCATGCCATATTATTCACACTCTCTCAGGAACAGTCTGTTCAGCATAGTTACAGTACAAACAATGGAGCAGACATCTTTAATAGAGTTTGGCTAGCTATCCTGGCAGACAAGTATGGTCAGAAATTAATAGTATCTGGCTATTATTATATCTATTATGATGGCAATGATATTTTGCCACTGACACCCTTTCATAGCAAATAACAAAGAGAACCAAGTGAATAGGATGTTGCCATGCTAATGGCTATTAAGGCAGGTCAGTTTTGTAACTGTGCTATTGCACTCAATTTGAAAGTTGAGGTTTCACATAACACAAAATCAATGTTGGAATTTCATTCTGGTGATTAGTGAAAGCCTCATAGCACAGCCTTATAAAATGTATAATTTACTGAAGCTCTACAAATTGTCTATGGACAAGATGCATGGCACAAGCAGATTATTATTAAAATTATTGTGCCATTAAATATGACCAAAACCTGCAGAAATTAGATACTTCTGTACATTTTTCAAACCATCTTTAAAACTAAATGCTCAAAAATTGGTAAATCATTGTGCCATCATTACTAAATCATTGTGCCATCAAATAAGACCTTCATTTACTTCAAAAGAAAATTATACTAGCTACATTATGATGTAATAATATAGATAATTTATTACATTATCTTTTATACTTTCGAATTGGCAAAGGTTATTTTTTGAAGGTTAAATTACCACAATAATTCGTAATCCTAGTAAAGTCATGTCTGTAAATGACCGTCACTTTTCCCCCAATCTGCTAGAGTGGTTAGCTGATCCCTGTTTTAAAGGTCGATTATGAACAATGGTATAGCAATCAATTTTAAAGTTGGGGTTTTACGTGATAAATAATGACCCAAAATATTTTTTCAAATCGTTAGCGTTTTTTTATTTTAAGGAAATGTGTTTAAAGATTAAGTTTCGGTTCAAAACTAGAGCATTGGAATTTCATTCCGGTGATCAATGAAAGCCTTATAGCACAGCCTTATAAAATGTATAATTTACTGAAGCTCTTAATTGTCTATGGACAAGAATGCTTGGCACAAGCAGATTATTACTAAATCATTGTGCCATCATATGTGACCAAAACCTGCAGAAATTAGATACTTCAGTGGCTTCTGAACAGTTTCATTTACCCAATTACACTCACAGGGCTTGGGTCAACCAATAGTATATTTTTCAGTTACTTTCCAGAGGTGCCACACACTGGGTTCACCTCCCCAATCTAATTAAATCAGCTTCTGAATATTAACATTAACAGCTTCTGAACAGTTCTGTCTACTCTATTTCGGAGATAAATAAGTGAAGGTGATGCTGATATCCAGATCCTTTTGCAATGTTATATTAGTTATATTGATGAAGATCTTGTCACCGGATTCTTAAACTACACTTAGAGTAGAAAGGATATTGAAAAGGCAGGTCAGTTTTGTAACTGTGGTATTGCACTCAATTTGAAAGTTGAGGTTTCACATGATAGATAATAACACAAAATCAATGTTGGAATTTCATTCCGGTGATCAGTGAAAGGCTTATAGCACAGCCTTATAAAATGTATAATTCACTGAAGCTTTTAATTGTATATGGACAAGATGCATGGCACAATCACATTATTACTTAATCACTGTGCCATCAAATGTGACCTTTATTTCCTTCAAAGGGAATTTATACGGAAATTTTAGTTATATTATGACACATTATGTTATACAGCGTAGTATTTTAGTGCGATTCTCAATAAACAATCATCATTATTTATCCATCACACCCAATGGTGCATAGGGCAGCAACTTTTGGTTGCTGTTTCTGTAACAAACTGTTTTTTACAGGGCATGGTTGTTAGCTCTTTTCCTAACCCCCAAACCTCCAAACCTCCAAACCTCCAAGGACCGGTGGACCATTCTTGGTCCTTATGTTTACAGCACTTGGTATTCCCAAATGGTCACCCATTTAAGTTCTTACCAGGCTCGGTGTTGCTTAACTTCGCTGATCGGACGGGAACCGGTGCATTCAACACGATATAGCCGTAGACTCAATAAACAATGCACATTTAAAACATTTTGTCTTATCTACATCAGTAATATTATGATGTTATATATATTTTTGTTTTAGTTAATTATGATCTGCGTTGTGGTGCAGTGGATATCGACTCGGAACAAGAAATCGGGTTGCCGAGTTCGAATTTCAGTTGAATTCTTTGCATTCACTTTCGCACAAATACCCTTGGGAAAGGTATTAATCCGTCTCTTCCTTCCAGTTATGGGTTAAATAACAGGACAGATTGGGTTCTATAGCCTTGGCCGGCAACCAGTCTACCGCAGAAAGCAATGGCCGCCTACTACGGGATAATCTTCTGCCCAGTCAGTCATGTCTCTTTCGAGACATGATCGCCCAAGCGTGTATCACGTATGGCACTTAACTGACTGAATTATGATCTAACATACGATTTAACAAATCTTATTCATTGAGTAGCCATTTTTATAAGCTTCTACAATTTTTTGCGCGGTTCTTTCTTATCAAATACAGTTTTAAAAAAATGCATATTTTGTTGTTATTGATTCATAATTAAAATTTTAGTTTGAATATATTTCTGTTCAATGTATTTAATACGAAAAATATCTACTTTATTTGGATTTATTCTTGAAATGTTAAAATTTTGAAGCCAGTTTGTCGAAATTAGGTATTTCTGTGCATTTTTCAGGCGATATTTAAAACTAACTGCTTAAAAATTAGTAAAAGATATGAATTTAAGTTTTGGTGTCAGTACTTACGAAGTGTGTATCACGTATGGCCCTGAACTGACTGACTATATTAATAGGAATGTCTCATTTTACAGTTAAAATGGCTAGATGTAATGATTAGTTTTATGCTGACAGTTTCTTCTCTAGCAATTCTCACTTGTGAAACACTTTCAGATTCTTGCTTCACAGTAAACTTTGATCTTCAAAAATTTAAATGAAATGTTAATTGTCATATTTTTTTTTTGTTTTAAATTTCTGTTCTTTTATTGTTCTCCTCCCTTAATAGGATTTTTTTTCCCTTATATTCTATAACACTCAGTAATCCCAAGCGTTTTCGTGGCTTTATAGTCTTCCTTGGATGAAATTATTAATAAAAAAAAAATAAAATAAAATAAAAAATTCCTAATTTGGATAAAATAATAAAAACTGTCCAATTTTCTGCACCTTTTATGAGAAAACAAATACAAAAAGTTATTTACTAATGCATATATATATATATATGTAATTCCAGGTGAAGAGGACTCAAGGTTTTGTTTTTTTTTTTATTTTGAGCACTCTGCCATTTATTTTATTAGGAACAGTGCTCAATATAACGAGTTTTATAGAGTTTAATACAATTATATACTTATGAATTAATTGTACATTGCCACACGGAAATGTTACTGTTGGTTGTGAAGTTGATTTACATGTAAATGAGGAAAACCTTTGGTTTTCTTACACCAAAGGTTTTTGTCATTTAAATGTAAATCATCTGCAAAACCAACAGCAAAATTGTCTGATGATGAGAAACATAGAAATTTCCGAGTCGCAATGTACAATTAATTCATATATATATATATATATATATATATATATATATATATATATATATATATAATCATTTCACCCCGAGCAAGGCCGAAACGCTACTGATGTGCAGGGGGTTACATAACTGTAAAAAGATTAATTAGAAAAGAGTGAGGAGTACAAACTAGTTAGAAAGGAACAATAGAAAGCTGAGAATGCAGGTGCGATGACAGATACATAGGTGGAGAGAAAGGGAAGGTTGTACAGGGGAGGGAAGAGAGCTAGAGTCCAGTGGTTAGTAGATGAGTATTGACTTTGCATTTAAATTTCTGGAGGTTATAGCCGTCAGGAAAGCAAGAATACGGGAGCGAGTTCCACAGGCGGGAAGTGCGAGAGAAGAAGCTGAAGGAGTAGAATTGTCGTCTGCATTTGGCTAACCTGACTGTGAATGGGTGGGACCCAGTTGCTAGTCTGGTTGCACGAGTAAACAACTGTTGAGGAGGCATATATAAACAAATACTGTCAAAAAAACACATTTTTAAACTCAAAACGTTTTAATATTCTTTACTATACATATTAAGACAGTATACGTGGATCATCACTATGCTATATAGATAGATAGATAGATAGATAGATAGATATGTGGGTTTTTTTTTCAGAATCAAATCAAATCTTTTTTTTTTTGTTTGTTTGTTTTAAATTCCTGTTCTTTATTGTTCTCTTCCCTTAATAGGATTTTTTTCCTCATATTCTATAACACTCAGTAATCCCTAGCGTTTTCGTGGCTTTATAGTCTTGCTTGGGTGAAATTATTAATAAAAAAATAAAAAATAAAATAAAAAATTCCTAATTTGGATAAAATAATAAAAACTGTCCAATTTTCTGCACTTTTTATGAGAAAACAAATACAAAAAGTTATTTACTAATGCATATATATATATATATATATATATATATATATATATATATATATATATATATATATAAACAAATACTGTCAAAAAAACACATGAGAAAACAAATACAAAAAATTTATTTACTTATGCATTTATATTTCTTTTTTATTTTTAGAATCGAATCAAATCTTCCAGCTACACACAAACACATCTTTTCTTCAATGTTATGTTACTCATAACCTTACAACGACTTACAGACCAAATTAGAAAATAATCAAGTACAAACGTAATGGTAGAACAGCCATACCTCTCAAAAACAGGTCTGAAAGCTGTGTATGAAACTATGACGATAATGAGACTTGTTTTATTTTTTTTAAATAATAATAGGATGCTTGTGGATAAGAGTGTGCATAAATGTTATCCCAAAATATACACATCACAAACTGACACTAGAGTTTCTCAGATTCTCCTTTCAGCATCTCTTATAAATTAGTAAAAGATATGAGCTTAAACTTTGGTGTCAGTACTTACGACCACAAATACCAGCTTTTAGAATGAACGCAAAGCTGATATTTTGAAAAAAAAAAAACTCAAAAAGAAATCAACCTGCTCTATTCATTCAGTCTCTATTCCAATCGAACGACTGATAACGGTGTTCAAAAACAAAATAAGAAGAATCCTCCGTGACTTTCAGTATTGTTTATACTTTTCATTCATATTATCCTTTGGTATTCTATATTAAACATCGTTGTAACTTTCCGAACGCCCTCTATTTTGTGTTGTTGTCGTTAAAAGTGCTATCGGATTTGAGATCTGTGAAGAGTACTTCTAAGAAAACAACAAAAACTCTTAATCCTTCCCTCTAGCACTCTCTTAATATATATATATATATATATATATATATATATATATATATTGTGTGTATTTTGGCAGCATTTTTTCATTAATGCAGGTTTCATTGAATAATATAGACAAGTTTTGTCTATTAATTTTGTATGAACGGATCCTACACAAAACTTGTCTATATTATTCAATGAAACCTGCATTAATATATATATATATATATATATATATATATATATACATATAGTCATTCGCAGACAGATCTGTTTCGCTGTATCACAGCGAATCAGTACGGTGAGACTCCGGCTGCTTTCAACCTAGGATTGAAACCTGACCGCATTAGCGTCAGTCGGCGATTCTACCTCTGTGCTATGAGCGTTCGGTAGAAGAAAGCAGACTTTTAGCATGTATATTGTCATTATATACGCCCAATAGCCAGAGTGCTCTAATTCATTAGTGAATGATCGATTCGTACATGCGAGAGTAACCACTGTTTTTCAAAGTCTACCATTCTTCCAGAGTGCTCCATCCGGGTGTGAGATCGTATATATATATATATATATATATATTAAAAATAACTTCAATCCAAAAGGAAAAGTAGGAAGGTAAATCCCAAAGACCCGATCCTAATAATTATTAATATTTTAATATTAAAAAATGTTCCAGGTGGTGAGCTCAATGTAATTAAAATTACAGAGCCAATTATAAAATAAAAGAAATTTCGATGTTCAAAACTGTTGAATGATCATTTCAACATGAAATCCCTAAGAGAGATTTCACATCTTATCGGCAACTACCACATTTCAAAATGAAATAAAAAAGAAATTTTAAAAAATTGAATGTTCAGAATTCACCGGCGGAAGTAAAAAATTTACGTCACAAAATAGATCGGTTAGCAACCAATGTCTATTTTTAGATTAAATTAATTTTTAGAAAATTAATTTTTAGAAAATTAATTTTTAGAAAAAGTTTTAAATAAAATAAAATTTTATTTTATTATTATTTGTTTATTTTTAATTTTATTTGCATTTTTATTTTATTTAAATCTAGATTTATCATTAATTAGATTATATGTAAATGTAAACTTATCGTTATACTCGTTTCGAAAAACCCTCCGAGTACATACACGGAAGGAAAAACTGGTGATAAAAAAAGAACGAGCTAAGCACTTGAACATCAGTCAAAGTACGCAGCCCAAAGAAAAAAACCCGAGACGTAACCTAAAACAAAAAGCGCTCAATACGCAAGTAGTGCAAACAAAGTAAACAGCTAACCTAGAGAGCCAACGAACCTACCAAGGTTTCACCAAATTGGATCTTCAGGGAAAGTTAGCCCACTTTCCCTGAAGATCCAATTTGGTGAAACCTTGGTAGGTTCGTTGGCTCTCTGGGTTAGTTATTTACTATATATATTCATCCGCAGACATATCTGTTTCGCTGTGTCACAGCTCATCAGTATGTTTAGACATCCTATTGCTTTTAGCCAGGATTGAAACCCGACCGAATTTACATCAGTCGGCGATTCTACCTCTGAGCTATGGGCGCTCGGTGGAAGAACTTTTAGCGTGTGATATACCATGTAAACATACGCCAGTAGCTATTACTGAATGAACGATAGATAGATAGATAGATAGATAGATAGATAGATAGATAGATAGATAGATAGATAGATAGATATGAATAGAACCAACAAGTTTAGAATCCTGACTTCTCCGGCATTTACTTTTTTAAAAAAGTGCTCAATACAACATAAATCGTAGCGCAGAACATAATTAAATTTATTTTATATTTAAAAATGATGAAGGAAAAACTCAAATATATAATCTATATTTCAAAATTTCAAAGTTGACCTTCATTCTGATTAGTTAATTCAAACCTCACCCATAAAATCTCATTTTTCCTGTATTCCACCTCCATATTAACTCTTTAAATGGCAAACGTATTGCTTTCTACACTCAAATGTAAATCATTTTCGCCATAGTTATTGAAAATTGCCTGATGACGAGGTAAAAAATTCCAAATCGCGAAACATAGAAATTTCCGTGTCGCAATGTAAATCAAATTAATTTTTAAATAAAAAAATTACTTATATATATATATATATATATATAATTTTTTTATTTAAAAATTAATTTGATTAATTATATATATATATATATATATATATATATATATATATAATTTATTTGTTTGAATATTATTTTTAATCGATACTCGTATTTGGGAAGATATTCTGTTTTTAATCAAACAGAATATTCATATATTTATTTCTACCGGCCTGATCATTTACGATAATGTGTGTCACTCGGCAAGATTCGAACCTGCGATCACTATCAACATAGAAGAAGCTACCAATTGATCCGACGCGTCTTAGACCACTCGACCAAAAATGATTCCACAGCCTAATCAGAGTCAAATAAAGCCTTATATAACAAAATTTTCGATTCTACGTAAATAACCATTTCTCCTATGAAATGTATCGTAATGTTAACAAATGTAAATATACACTATTAACACACACACACACACACACACACACACACACACACACACACACACACACACACATATATATATATATATATATATATACAGTTCTGTGCAAAAGTATTAGGACAAGAACTATTTTATCATTTATGAGGAATCAAAATAAAGTTTAAAATCATCCCTGTCCTAACACTTTTGCACACTACCGGTAGTGTGAAAAAGTATTAGGACAGGTGTGGTTTTCCTAAAAACCTCACTGAAATTCAAATACAGGATGAAAAGCCAAGTAAATTGCTAATAAATATTGATTATTTAAAAACAGGTATAAAAGAAATGTATTAAAAAGAAATTATATTTAATTTTTCCTATTTTCTATTAAGCAAGTTATTTTGAAACTGCTCATTATTCTATTATCCTTGGATATGACTGACGTTTTTCTTATTCCTCCCTCTCGAATTGATAAGTTTAATGTTACTTCGCAAGACACACTTTGAAAACAAATACAGGCTGATTGGCAGGAGATACCATTAGATGCATTGAAGAAGCATGTGATGCCAATGACTGACAGAATGAAGGCTGTGATCAAAGTAAAAAGCTATTATACTAAACTAGCAGTATAGCCCGGCGTTACTCGGGTGTAATGAAAGCTTTAAAACTAATCCATGGTTCTAGAGCTCAGACTCTTTGGACGTTGGCACGAAAGACTAAAAAGCCATAGTTGTTTCCAGTTAAAGCGAAACCGTAGACTGAAAGAAAAATTAATGGATGTAAGACAAATTTTGATTTCCTGCTATCGATATCAAATAAGTTTTTTTCGTCGTCAACTGAATTTTGATGGCTAAATAAGTCCTCTGAGTAAATGGTATCATGGCTGTGACTAAGAACAACAATTATACCTACTTAGAGCCAAACCCGAAGCAAAAACTAAAATAAAAGCGCTGAAAAAATACAGACATACAGGCAGATAAACAGACACACACACAAACACCTTGCCTTTTATATATATATATATATATATATATATATATATATATATATATATATATTATCGTTTTTCTGCACTATTGTAAGAACTGTAACTTTGAAACTTCTGAATATCATTTCTTATGTCTTTGTCTATGAGTGTATGAAATTTGATTAAAATCGGACCACTCCTTCTATAACCCGATTTTTTCGATAATCGATTTTCGATATTTATCGGGGATACCTCGACACAAAACCTAGCTAAGAACACTCGCAGACGCTTATAGTACAACTGTGTAAATTTTCAAGAAAATCGGTTCAGCCGTTTCGGACTCTGTAGGTAACGGATACACACACACACATACAGACAAAGTTCCATTTATAAATAAATTTAGATAGACATTAATTTTATTTTGCAACAAATATTTTTTCCTGTTAAAGCATTTGTTGAGTAAATGAAATAAAATTACTTTAATTAAATTGTTTATTTTCTGTCAATATGCCTCATAAAAGATAAAACAGTTCTTGTCCTAATACTTTTGCGCAGTAATGTATATGAGGGTCTTTCGTGGTGCAGTGACTCTGAGAATGATGCAAATGGGAGAATGATGCAAACTCCAGATAGGAACACCTTTAGCCCCAAAGTCAATGATGAGGACCAAGACTAAACACGACTAACCCCAAAGACCTCAACGGTGGGATAAGCGGATGATGATTACAGGAGATCTCAACGGATGAACCAGCGGACGAGGAGGGCTGCGCATGACGGACACGTTACAGAAGTCACCATTTGAAATTATAACAGTGTCAGTGGCAGTCCGATGCAGTTTCATCATTGGATTCCGCATGTCTCATTCCATATTTGGCTTAGAGGAAGATCATAAACTCAAGTGTGTAGATCACTCCTTGATAAGATGACTCCTTGATAAGATGACTCCTTGATAAGATCACTCCTTGATAAGATCACTCCTTGATAAGATGACTCGCTTTAAACAAATTGACACCACCGACGATTTCTTATACTCTGATATTTACTCTCATATTCAACCAAAAAAAAGCCGAACGGCGATAAGGAATGGATGACGGAACTGGAGAAGGTTTTGTTTAAACTGTTTCTAGTCCTTAATTTACATGTTGGCAGGTAATTTAGTCACCAATGCCATCTTTTGGTGTCTTCTATGGTTTAGTCATGGGGTTGAGTATCTAAAAATTCCCGCTTTATTTCTTCTGTATTAGCCGACTTCCCCTGACGAGCCGTAGAATGAAACCTAGGTAGGTCTGTTGGTTCTTACTTAGATTAATTCTTTCTTTGTTGCTCTACTACTGTATTGAGCACTTTAGTGTTGGGGTTCTCGTCTCGGGCTTTTTTTCTTTCCTACGAGTATTTGACGTATGTTCAAGTACTTGGTGGGTTTCTTTTTCACTTCCCCTTGTTTCCCCCCCTCCCCGAGTTTGTTCTCGGTGGGTTTTTCGAGACGAACTGAAATCTATTATAACAATTATTAGTATTAGCATTATCATTATTGTTATTAGTATTATTGTTATTATCATTATATATATATATATATATATATATATGTGTGTGTGTGTGTGTGTGTGTGTGTGTGTGTGTGTGTGTGTGTGTGTGTTAGAGTTGTAAATGTTAAGCGTCTATATTAAACATAAAGGGAAATTACTTGTATTTTTCTAAAAAAAACAATAATTTATATTATAAAAAATAAATTAATTATTAATTACAAATTATCAGTTATTGATTATTAATCACTATTGAGCAACCTTTAGTTAATCTGGATCAAGATATATCAGTAGATATTTATTTTTATACCTACACGTCACCATAAATTCATTTCTCCTGTTTAATAAGCTAAGACAATTAATTTTTCAGCAAGACATAAAATCCATCGTTTTCTTTTCCCGTTGTAAGATTTAGCTCTTTCTATAATATCGCAGTTGATTACCGCCATTATTTAATATTCAAAAATATTTAGAGAGAGCAGTGCACTTGATGCTTTTTATATTACCAAAAATCATTTGATGATGGTGGAAACGAAATTTCCACGAATTTTTAGTGGAACCAAAATAAAACTTAACATCTTTACGGAAATGTGGCGTAACTGGGCATATAGTGTTATAATTAATACATAGAACAGATCATGTTTTTTCGGGTGTTGCATTTATTTTTTTAAATAATTAACGTTGTCTTTGTTAAAAAATATATTTAGTTAATATAATTAATGTAGTATCTACTTAATAGCTCTGTCATATTACATTGAGCACTGTTATATTAACACCTCTACTATATGTATGATATATATATATATATATATATATATATATATATATATATATATATATATAATTAAAGATTTTTCTTCGTCTATCTATCATGGATAAATTTTGTCCAGGTTTTTCACTGATATATATATATATATATATATATATATCAATGAAAAACCTGGACAAAATTTATCCATGATAGATAGATGTAGAAACATCTTTAATTCACAAAAGGATTAAATTCGAAAGAAGAGAGTTCGACTAAAATAATAAGAGCAAGTAACAGCGGTAATAAATCCAGGATAAGATTTGATAAATAATCCCAATAGATCCTAGTAATATTAGATTAAATATTAAAACTGATTACCGCTATATATATATATATATATATATATATATATATATAATAAAACAAAATTTTCGATATTTAAATCTGTTGAATAGCCATTTCTACGAGAAAATCCTCGCTTCTTTAACAACGGCGAAACGAAATTGTTTTTACTCAAATTCAAATGTATTAAATGGTTTTATACTGGTAGAAGTAAAAAAAAAATCATCCATCCACAAGAAAATAAAATGGGGTGGAATTAACAATTTTTGAATTTAAGGAGGAAAAAAGGGGAAAGCAGAAAGATACCTATGTCTCATATCAGAAGACATACCCCTCTTTCAAACCTGAATCAAGAGTTTAAAAGTTAAATTTTGCCATGTCAGAGGGATAGAAGTGATAGGGGGAACGAAAAGAAACAAGGAAAAAAAGAAAAAAGGCAGAAGGGGTTGTTGACTGGGAAGTAAGTTAAGAAAAAATTATACCCATAGAAACAAAAGAAAACTGCTACCATCAATGTTGAAAGAACATTGAAAAATTTCCCAGTTATATATATATATATATATATATATATATATATATATATATATATATATCCAAATTAATAAGGAACGTAGAAAATAATTGCAACGTTCAAAACATTAATTTAAAACAGTGCTCACTATGAAAATAGACAACTACATATTTATTATTAATTATTTCTTAGAACATGTACAAAAGGATATTGTTCTTTCAATGTCGTAACAAAATCTAGAACTTTGTAGTTTGTACATGTTCTAAAGTAAAATTAATAATAAATAAGGATATATGTATATATATATATATATATATTTCATTACATACAAACCTGTTTCGCTGTATCACAGCTCACCTGAGTGACTAGACATCAACTTGCTTCTTGTCGAGATCGAAACTCGACCGATTTGGTGTTAGTCGGAGTCTTTGCTCCCTAATCCATAGGTACATTGAATAAGAGGGAAATTTTAGCGTGTTATATATACACACGCCAGTCGCCGAAAGAACTCAATTCATTGCTAGAGAGTAACGCGTAAATTGCAGAAGTGGTAATTTTCCTTTACAGAGAGCTCAATCATAATGAAAGCATAATATATTTGTCATCCACACACACACACACACACACACACACACACACACACACACACACACACACACATATATATATATATATATATATATATATATATATATAATGCTAAACACTTGGTATATTATCCAGGTAAATTCCAATAGAGATGAACTCAAAAGAACTCAAAGTTAAATTCATTTATTTAATTTAACAGAGTAATATAACCCAGAAAAAATTTTTGATATACTACAATCTCAATATATATACAAAAGTGGTTATTGAAGTGAAAACTCAGCGGTGACAGTCTGTTTCATGCTTATGCAGAATCGTCCTGACTGTGATTGGAATATTTTTGACAGTCCCCGCTCTGGAAAATAACCCACTCTGAATGAAGAACTTTTGAAAAAGGCCATTGAACTGAATCCATCTCAAAGCACAAAAGGTGTAGCGCAAAACAAAAAGGAAAAAGAAACATATCACCTATCCACGATCATGTCACTGGAATTGAGAAAATGGGCAAAGAGGGTGTTCTCATTCCTATTGTATCTCATTAACAAGAAAGAAGTTCGGCTTAGACAAAACTGCTATTTTGTGCAAAAGAAACCCGAGGAGATACACATCCCTGATCATGACAATCTTAACCTATTCAAGTCTTTAGTTCGACCGTTATCTATCCTACATATGCTAATATTCTTCACTTTTTATCTCCTCCTCTATAAAATAATCTATTTCGTTCAGCCTCTACTTCAAATGGCTCCTTGGCCATTTTTTTTTTCTTTTTGAGAGAGAGAGAGACGCGTATATTGTAAAACTTATCAGCACAAAAAGTGATTCCGTCGCCGTAAATTAGATTAGGATCATTTACTTGGCAACCAGTCTAGGAAAAACAAAATCTTTGAATTCAAAATAAATCTGAAGAGGGATGAGATCCATCAAACTATTTCAGCCCTAGACATACTACTACCGGTATAGATGCAGTACTTATGATGCACAAATTGCTAGCGTTCATTAAAATGTAAAAATTATCCCAAATGAAATTTTTTATATGCTGTAATGTTATAGTCTTGTACGTGTTAAACCATGAAAAAACTGTTCTTTTTACAAACATTTTAGAACATTACTACAGTATTCATATCCACTGCACCACAACGCACCACAAGAAATACATAACATATTAAAACGAACTACCAACTCTGAACAACTTAAACAAATTCTAAATAGACTTAAAGAAATTATTAACAGATCGGAATGTAAACTGAATACATTATATAGAGAAACTGTATACCGCCTGAATAATTTTGAAAGATTTATAAACATTTCTGATTATGAATTAACTGACAACTAAAAAGAACAACTCAACCTCAGACCTAACTGCCATATATACAAAAAATATAATGAACTACATAAAAAGTTGAGATTGAGACACTACACCAAAATATAATTAAACTCCAAGAACCGCAGCTAATTACTACAGAACCAGAACTCCGTGATTTACTTAAGGCAGAATCTATAAAAGACAGACATGTTAAAAGAATACATTCTTCTAAACTTATAAAGACTTCACTGAAGATTGCTGCAAAAGAATTACGCAACCATCGAGAAATAGTAATTAAGCTGACAAAGTTAACATCTTTGTTGTTTTAAACAAGTCTAACTACAACTCAAAAATAAAACAGTTACTTGATGATCCCACCAAATCTTTCAAGAACTTACCAATAACACTACCACTCAGCTAAAAGCAAAAATTAATGAATTTGTGCATCATAAGTACTGCATCCATACCGGTAGTAGTATGTCTAGGGCTGAGATAGTTTGATGAATCTCATCCATCTTCAGATTTATCTTGAATTCAAAGATTTTGTTTTTCCTAGACTGGTTGCCAACTCAAAGTAAAAGATCCTAATCTAATTTACGGAATCACTTTTTGTGCTGATAAGTTTTACAATATACGCGTCTCTCTCTCGAAAAAAAAAAATGGCCAAGGAGCCATTTGAAGTAGAGGCTAAACGAAAGAGATTATTTTATAGAGGAGGAGATAAAAAGTGAAGAATATTAGTATATGTAGGATAGAAAACGGTCGAACTAAAGACTTGAATAGGTTAACTACGCGGAGTAAGACAATCTAAAACTTACCAAAATAATCGAGGACTATAAACCAGGATACATTTATGGTTCTATCAAAGCACACAAGCCTAACTTTCTACTTCACTCTATTATATCACAAATACCCACTCCTGTATACCAACTAACTAAAACGCTTAACCAATTAATTACACCATATATACCTAACAAATATACCATTACATTATCTCTTGAACTTATACAAATATTAAAAACGGAAAAAAAAGAAACAATAGCATCACTAGAATTTGAAAATCTATTCACTATAGATAGATAATGAACAGACTGGGATAGATAGATAGATAGATAGATAGATAGATAGATAGATAGATAGATAGATAGATAGATAGATAGATAGATAGATAGATAGACAGGCTGGGATAGATAGATAGATAGATAGATAGATAGATAGATAGATAGATAGATAGATAGATAGATAGATAGATAGATAATGAACAGACTGGGATAGATAGATAGATAGATAGATAGATAGATAGATAGATAGATAGATAGATAGATAGATAGATAATGAACAGACTGGGATAGATAGATAGATAGATAGATAGATAGATAGATAGATAGATAGATAGATAGATAGATAGATAGATAATGAACAGACTGGGATAGATAGATAGATAGATAGATAGATAGATAGATAGATAGATAGATAGATAGATAGATAGATAATGAACAGACTGGGATAGATAGATAGATAGATAGATAGATAGATAGATAGATAGATAGATAGATAGATAGATAGATAATGAACAGACAGAGATAGATAGATAGATAGATAGATAGATAGATAGATAGATAGATAGATAGATAGATAATATATTGAGATAGATAGATAGATAGATAGATAGATAGATAGATAGATAGATAGATAGATAGATAGACAGACAGATAGATAGATAGATAGATAGATAGATAGATAGATAGATAGATAGATAGATAGATAGATAGATAATGAACAGACTGAGATAGATAGATAGATAGATAGATAGATAGATAGATAGATGATAGATAGATAGATAGATAGATAGATAATGAACAGACTGGGATAGATAGATAGATAGATAGATAGATAGATAGATAGATAGATAGATAATGAACAGACTGGGATAGATAGATAGATAGATAGATAGATAGATAGATAGATAGATAGATAGATAGATAGATAGATAGATAGATAGATAGATAGATAGATAGATAGATAGATAGATAGATAGATAGATAGATAGATAGATAGATAGATAGATAGATAGACAGACTGGGATAGATAGATAGATAGATAGATAGATAGATAGATAGATAGATAGATAGATAGATAGATATATATATATATAGATAGATAGATGATAGATAGATAGATAGATAGATAGATAGATAGATAGATAGATAGATAGATATGAGCAGACTGAAATAGATAGATAGATAGATAGATAGATAGATAGATAGATAGATAGATAGATAGATAGATAGATAATGAACAGACTGGGATAGATAGATAGATAGATAGATAGATAGATAGATAGATAGATAGATAGATAGATAGATAGATAGATAGATATGAGTGAGATAGATAGATAGATAGATAGATAGATAGATAGATAGATAGATAGATAGATAGATAGATAGATAGATAGATAGATAGATAGATAGATAGATAGATAGATAATGAACAGACTGGGATAGATAGATAGATAGATAGATAGATAGATAGATAGATAGATAGATAGATAGATAGATAGATAATGAACAGACTGAGATAGATAGATAGATAGATAGATAGATAGATAGATAGATAGATAGATAGATAGATAGATAGATAGATAGATAGATAATGAACAGACTATGATAGATAGATATGAAAAGTCTGGTCGCTTGATGGTTAAATATACGTATATATTAATAATTAACTTTATTCATTATTTTCTTTCATAGTATTTATCGAGACAAAGCTTGGAGTTAGTTAGCAATTTTAGTTTAATATTCAGGAAGTCCATAATTATTCCATGGTGAATAGAATGTTATTAGTTTAGCTTAATATTCAGGAAGTATTTAACAAAAACAAGAATTTCCAGAGCGACTTAAAGTTTGTTTGATATTTTAGAAGTAGAACGCGATTGCCATCTTAGGTTAATATTTCTACAATAATAATAATAATAATAATGATCTTCCCTAAAAAGATGTCAACAGGCCTGGCGACGCGTTTTTCTGCGGGGGAAGAAGAAATAAAGAAATGGAAATATGTGAAAATTTGAGAAATGTCTGATCTTTGTCATCGACTAACGTCATTTTTCTTTTCTTTGCCACATCACAAAAATGAAAAAAAATGGCAGGAGACAGAACAGAATAAGACGGATATTGAAAAAGGAATCCGAAAAATCTTGCATAACTGTGAGCAGAGGGTCTTACGGGCATGTGCGTGTACGTGTGTGCGCGTGCGCGATGAGTAAAGGTAGTACCAGCGGGGGAGTTCCCTCTCTATGCTCATGTGACCTAAATCGTTTCTCGACCTTGAATTTCGCCGTCGCCATCTTTGGAAGCAAAATACGTTAAAGCTAATCTTACTACGAAGAAATTGGCTTACTGTCGATCGAGAGAGGCTTAGAAAAAAAAAAACGAAAAGTGATAAAAGCAAATGCAAAGGAAAACAAATATTTAAAAAAAAAAACCAATGTCTCTTAATTGATTTGATGATGTTTTCTTAAATTACGTTGAGTATTCGTTTCGAACAGTCACGTGATGCAGCGTTGGGCAAACTATTGGTGAATGGAAAGGAAGTTAAGGGATTATATATTATGAACTAATACGAAAAGAAATAAAATATCCCTTAACCTCTGCGTTGGCTTTGCGATCAATATCAAAGGATCAGAGGCCAAGACGACGAGTCAGTTGCAGATATTCTACTAGCGGCTGGTACTTGAGCCTAAATAATTATTAACTGATGAAGTCGTTTTTTACGGTTTATCAACCTTTTGCAGATTATTTATAACCAGAAAATATTTTTAGATTTTAAGAGTGTATTTCGGGAGGGTGGGACGATAATAATTAATTACTGATAAAAGTCTTACTAATTAACCCATAGCTGCTGGGAGAGAGAGTCGATTCTTTCCTAATTTGATAAAAAAAAGAAAAGAAATTATAACATGGCTATAAAGTGGAAGATCAATTTTATATTACAATCAATATATAAACTGATCCCTCACTTTGTAGCCACGGTAGTTTTTATATATTTATATTCCAGAGAATATAAAAAGACGTCTGTGCAGCTAATCAGTATTTGATTGAAAAAATTTGTTCTCTAATTTAGAAATAATGGGGGATCAATTCTATATTACAATCAATATATAAACTGAGCCCTCACTTTGTAGCCACGGTAGTTTTTATATATTTATATTCCAGAGAATATAAAAAGACGTCTGTGTAGCTAATCAGTATTTGATTGATTGATTTGTTCTCTAATTTAGAAATAATGGGGGATCAATTCTATATTACAATCAATATATAAACTGAGCCCTCACTTTGTAGCCACGGTAGTTTTTATATATTTATATTCCAGAGAATATAAAAAGACGTCTGTGTAGCTAATCAGTATTTGATTGATTGATTTGTTCTCTAATTTAGAAATAGTGGGGGAGCAATTCTATATTTCAATCAATATATAAACTGATCCCTCATTTTGTAGCCACGGTAGTTTTTATACATTTATATTCCAGAGAATATAAAAAGACGTCTGTGTAGCTAATCAGTATTTGATTGATTGATTTGTTTTCTAATTTAGAAATAGTGGGGGAGCAAATCTATATTTCAATCAATATATAAATTGATCCCTCACTTTGTAGCCACTATAGTTTCTATACATTTATATTCCAGAGAATATAAAAAGACGTCTGTGAAGCTAATCAGTATTTGATTGATTGATTTGTTCTCTAATTTAGAAATAATGGGGGATCAATTCTATATTACAATCAATATATAAACTGATCCCTCATTTTGTAGCCACGGTAGTTTTTATACATTTATATTCCAGAGAAGACATGTGTAGCTAATCAGTATTTGATTGATTCGTTTTCTACAGCTTATCAAACCAATTGCAAATTATTTAAAGCCAAAACCATTTGGGAGATAATGTTTTAGTGATACAAGTCTTACTAATTGACCCATAACTGGGGGGAGAGGTGGATTTATATCCAAGGATATTTGCGGGGGAAGTGAATATAACGAAACAGGCTGGAATTGGTACTCGGTTCTCCGATTAGCGACTCCGAGCCATTATTCACTACACCACCCACACATACAAACTTACAGTACCTGGTATCACCGTGCAGTCACCCATCTAGGTACTGACCAAGCCCAAAGTTGCTTTACTTCGGCGATAGTATGCGAACCGATGTTTCAATGTGACGTGGTCGTAAGCCATTTCCACACGCACACCCAAGCTTACAGCACCTTTTATTCCCGTGCGGTCACCCAGCTAGGTACTGACTAGGCTCCATGTTGCTTAACTTCGGTGATCGTACGAGAACCTGTTTTTTCAATGTGACGTAACCGTAAACTATTTTTTTTTAATCGTTTCACCCCAAGCAAGGGGGTAACACCACTGATGCGCAGGGGGCTACATGAGAGTAAAAGTTTAAATAGAAGAAGAATAAAGAGAAAAACGAACCAGTTACAGGGGGTGTCAGAGAAAGGACAAGAGAATGATGGGAACACAGGTCTAAAGGGAGTATATTGCGCAATATATTACTCTCAGGGAAACTCGCTTGGTCCATGCTTATGGCTGGCAGGGGAGGTTGCCTGTGATGAATGACAGTTTCGTTTTAGAAGCATTGAAGTTTACAAGCCACTTCTTTCCCTAGTTCACCACTGAGTGTAGATCCCTCTCAAGATCAGCAGTGAGGTTATATTCGTCCGTCTCGCCGGATTACTTACTGATGCGGGAGTAAATTGTGGTGTCATCTGCGTAGATGCCTACTTGGAGCTTGATCACGTCTGGGAGATCCTTTATGAAAATCAGGAAGAGCATCGGGCCTAGAATAGATCCCTGGGGGACACCAGCGTTTGCGCAGTATGATGTAGAGGCATACCCATTCAAGACGGCTTTCATTATGTGGTTAGATAGGAAAGATTGAATCAGATCAAGCAAGCGTCCGGTGATGCGGAAGGCCAGCGTGCCAAACCCTATCAAAAGCCTTGGAGATGTCCAGGGCAACAGCACGAGCCTCGCCGAACTTATCAAGGGCCTGGTATATGTACTCCGTGATGGTCGTTAGCATATTAGCAGTAGACCTGGCAAAGCGGAATCCATACTGTCTGATAACAGTTTCTGCGCAGTAAGATGTTGAATTATTTCAGTATTGATAATAGCCATGTACACTTTTCCGAAAATTGGTACAAGACTAATAGAGCGATAGTTGAATGGGTCCGAGGGTTACCCTGGGTTCTTAAATACAGGAACCCCAGAAGAGGACATCCAGTATGCAGGAAAACAGGAAGCAGAAAGGCAGTAATTATAGAGTTTAGAGAGGACAGAGGAGAGTTCAGGGGCACATTTCTTGAGGACAATGACCAGGATTCTATCACCTCCGCTTGCCTTAAAGGGGGGCAAGTTTTGATGTTAATTAGATAACGGAAACAGGGTAATGTAAACGTCTTTCAGTTGAGCCTCAGTTTTAAGAGGGAAGTCGGATACAAGTACCCCAGATGAGTCAAATGTGGAGTCTGTTAAGAATCTGTCAGTAAAGCACCCGGCTTTGTCCACTGATGTCGTGAGGACCTCGAATTCATTGATTAAGCGAGGGATGGAGGATTTGCTGTTGTTCAGCACACGCTTGCACAGCCGCCAATAGTCCTTGGAGCCGAACTTGCGGCCAGCTATGCGATGCCTCATTCTCTCAGCAAACAACCGCTTGGCGTCATTCAGGATCCTCTTACACGCAGAGGCAAATAGGCGCCTATTGTTGTCAAATGCATGTCTCCGAAATAGCTGGAAGTAGTAGCTCCTGTGGGCAATGGCGGCCAAACAGGCAGGAGAAAACCAGAGGTAGGAATAAGTTTTGAGACAAAACTTCCTGATCGGTATGAAGGCATCAATGCCAGCTTTCACCCAGAAAGAAATCTCAGAGGCGCAGTCACCAACTGAGAGACTGAACACTTTTTTCCAAGGGACGTCGCATAGGATCGTGAAACACGTCCCAGTCAGCTCTTTGGTAGCAGTAGGAGATCCTGTAGGTAGGAGGCTCCTAAGGGGAGTGCGAGTGGTGAGTTATATTAAGGGAAACAACAACATTACCAGAGTTGCCGAGAGGGCAAAGCTGAGATACTTGACAGGAATCAGGTACAGAGGTGAAGCATAGATCTAGTAGAGAAGCGTGTCCTGAGAGGATGCTGGGAAAGCGTGTGGGGAAATCCACTACTTGCGCAAGGGATTGAGAAACAGCAAAATTCATGGCGTGAAATGTTAAAAGGTTGAGGTGATTTAACTTTGGCTGGTTTAAGTTATTTTTGAAATATGGTTATTCGTATTATATTTTTTGTTGGTAAGGAGAGACATCAAGTAGAGGAGGCAGGCGGCCATTAACTGCAACATGCGCTGGAAGGGAACTGACCCGGGCTGTAGCAAAGTGTGGCCTCAGGGTTGCCCACTGAAAACGTTTGGAGCGATAGCAATTCATGCGCGACATGGCACTACAAAAACCATGCAACTGTTGATCAGGACAGCCGCTCTTGACACTATGCAAGTGTTAGGGCTCCTAACTATCAGTCGGAAGCAGCAACCAGAAAACTGCCAACCCGGTACCCTCACAATGAAGAGACGTTGCCACCGACCACGCACGTCACAGGAAAATCAAGGTAGAACCAATACTGAGGTCTGAGACGAGAAAAGAGAAAACCGGAAACCACTTCCTAAACAGGGATCAAGGGATAATCCTCTACGCCTGTTCTATAAAAGTGGGAGGAGTGTGAACAGGGCGATAATAGGGCCTATTTATTTCAATTAAAAAGGAATAGGACAAAAAAAATACTAAGTTTTAACTTAGTTAATGTCCAACAGTCACAGAAATTTCTAACAAGTTAAAGAAAAGAAAAACCAAACGTTCAATTAAGCATAACAGACTGTTGTGGAATTTTCGCACTGAAGGCTATAATCGGTCTATGTCGGTTGCTAATCGACTTAACGCACCCAAAATATTAGGAACTTGGTAATCCTCCACTGAAAGCTGACTCCTTAGTAGTCGGCTAACTGTTTTTTTTTTATCCATCACACCCAGATGGTGCATAGGACAGCAACTTTTTGTTGCTGTTTCTGTAACAAACTGTTTTTACGGGGCTGTTAGCCATGCATCCAAACCTCAAACACCCAAACATGGAGGACCGGTGTACCATTCTTGTTTCTTACGTTTATAGCACCTGGTATTCCCAAATGGTACCCATTTAAGTACTGACCAGGCTCGATGTTGCTTAACTTCGGTGATGGGACGGGAACCGGTGTATTCAACACAATATAGCCGTAGACTATATGGATAGAATGTGGTAAGCTATAATTAGGTAAGAATGTAGTGAATGTGGAAAGCTATAATTAGGTACAAGAACAGTTCCGTGTTCTCGGTATTTCCTTGCTGCACTGTCCACCATTAGCCTTTGTAATAGTATTTAATTGTAACAAACTTGTGAGGATTTTAAACGATTCAGGGAATGCCAGCTTTTTTACGCCTCTTAAGTGAGGGATTATCACAAAAAGCTGCCGTAAATTGCGCCGTGCAAATCGACATGGCTTCCAAGTCGACCGCGAGATTATTAGCTCAAAATTCTGAGATAGGCCTATACACCCCCACCACAAACATACGGTAGGCTATCAATAAATAAAACTAGGCTACATTATACGATAACCTGTGCATAAACTACATAAGGTCACACCACCTACCCGTTTTTTAAACAGTAATATCTTTCCATATACATTGTATAGCAAACAAACTACGACACACAACAGTAGGTACTGTATCCTGTATTGGTACAAAAGGGCATTTAAAATGCACTAGGTTTATTGATAAACAAATTAAAGACAACATCAAGTCCTTTAAAAGATTACTACTATAGATTACACATTCATTCGAAAGATCCTAGATTGCAACCAGTCATTTGGCCTAAATGTTTGTCACTGATATTGCAAATCAGGCAAAGATCGTCGAGGTGTAAGAGTGGATTTATTCTTTACTAACAGCCGGTTGTCACTAACGCAATTGATCTGTTTATTTTTATTGCTGGAATCGCCACATGACGTAGATCGACATCTCTCGTCGTAATTATAACCGTTCTCGGGTCTTGTTCCCGTCACATCTTCACGAATTGCTATGGCGTCAGTAATACAAGAACAGGAAATGGTGGAGAGCTATGATCACCAGCGTCCTGAAGGGACAAAGTACAAAGAAGAAAAAAAGCTGCTGTAGATGCTTCGTCGAAGAGAGTTTAGGAGAGATAACGAAAAGACAAAATTTACTAAGAGCTAAGGATAGAAAATTGTGGAAAGCTATTATCGCCAGCGTCCTGAAGAGACAGGTCACAAAAAAAGAAAAGGAAGAAGAAGGAGGAGGAGGAGGAGGAGATTTTGTAAATGGTTGGCAGAACAGGGATTAGAAGAAGAAGAAGAAGAAGAAGAAGAAGAAGATTATTATGTAAATGGTGAGCAAAACAGGGTTTAGGTGAGATAGCGAAAAGACAAAAATTTACTAAGAGCAACATTAGACAGGAGATTGTGGAGAGCCATGATAGCCAACGTCCTAAGGAAGCACTGCATGTAGAAGAAGAAGAAGAAGAAGAGGAGGAGGAGGAAGGAATAGATGAAATAGGAGAAGGAAAAGAAGAAGAAGAAGAAGAAGAAGATGAAATAGGCGAAGAAAAAGGAATAGAAGAAGAAGAAGAAGAAGAAGAAGAAGAAGAAGAAGAAGAAGAAAGAATAAATGAAATAGGGGAAAGAAATGGAATAGAAGAAGAAGAAGAAGAAGGAGAAGAAGAAAGAATAGAAGATGAAATAAGAGAAGAAGAAGGAGAAGAAGAAAGAATAGAAGATGAAATAAGAAGAAGAAGAAGAAGAAGAAGAAGAAGAAAAGGAGGAAAGAATAGATGAAATAGGAGAAGGAAAAGGAATAGAAGAAGAAGAAGAAGAAGAAGAAGAAGAAGAGGAAGGAATAGATGAAATAGGAGAAGGAAAAGAAGAAGAAGAAGAAGAAAAGGAAAGAATAGAAGATGAAATAAGAGAAGAAGAAGAAGAAGAAGAAGAAAGAATAGAAGATGAAATAGGCGAAGAAAAAGGAATAGAAGAAGAAAAAGAAGAAGAAGAAGAAGAAAAGAAGAAGAAGAAGAAGAAAGAATAGATGAAATAGGGGAAGGAAAAGGAATAGAAGAAGAAGAAGAAGAAGAAGAAGAAGAAGAAGAAGAAGAAGAAGAAGAAGAAGAAGAAGATTATTATGTAAATGGTTAGCAAAACAGGGTTTAGGTGAGATAGCGAAAGGACAAAAATTTACTAAGAGCAACATTAGACAGGAGATTGTGGAGAGCCATGATAGCCAACATCCTAAGGAAACACTGCATATAGAAGAAGAAGAAGAACAAGAACAAGAACAAGAAGAGGAAAGAATAGAAGATGAAATAGGAGAAGGAAAAGGTATAGAAGAAGAAGAATAGATGAAATAGAAGAAGAAGAAGAAGAAGAAGAAGAAGAAGAAGAAGAAGAAGAAGAAGATTGCTAATAATTAGAAGTATTGTATTCATATGCAAATCTCCGGCATATAAATGGCTGCCGATACAGCTAGTTGCTAAACTAGTCCTGATATTAAAAACTAAACTGCTAGCGAAATAGTAGTGAATACGTCTAGCTAATTATAGCTTACCCCATTCTATTCACTATTATTTCTCTCGCAGTTTAGTCTTCAGCACCAGGACTAGTTTAGCCACTATCTGTATGGACGGCTATTTATGTAGCGGAGATTTTCATATCAATACAACAATAAGCACAAAGTAACTCTACTCTCTTCAATTTTTACACATTTAACAATCCTGTGTGAAATCCAATTTTGACAAATAGGAAAAAGGATTAACCCCATACTGGAAGAAAATACGAAGCCAAATTTCGCAATCCGATGTTAAATTGATTCTCTAACCAATGGAAGGAAACGATTTGCAAAACTGAGAGAGAAGTTAACAATCCAATGTGAAAAAGTCTTTAGCTATAAAAAGAGAGAAAGAACGTCGAATCATTCAGAGAGATGGAAGCGAAATTAGACACCGCCAAGATGTAACAAAAGAAACTTCAAGCCACTGACCCGGACATAAAGTCCCAACACACATTCGTTCTACTTTTTCTTACAACAACAACAACAATAACAACAACATACTTCAACTGACACCTAAAAATTAACGTCCGATAAGTACAAATTTCCTTTATTGCTCTACCTTCCTTTTCACGTTCTCGCCGGCCATAAAAAGGAAAGGAACACAGACTTTATTATTAACCTGTTAATCTTTCTGCATAAACACATTTTGCTACTTACAACTAGAACTCTGAATTCACTTAACTACATACTACAATTTCTGTTTGAACATTTAACTCTCATAAATTGGTGTTATTCTGTTCTGATAATAATATTCTAGTTTAACATTTTTTTTTTTTAGTCATCTCACCCCAAGCAAGGCATTCCACTGCCACTATTGCGCATGGGGCTACATATGGGAAGGTAAAGAGAAGGAGTGGATAGACATAGGGAATGTCAGGAGAAAGGTGACAGATGAGTAAGGATAGCGAGGATGAGGGTCGGGCAGATGGGAAGAGTGCTTGATAGAATGGGAGCAGGTTAGTGTGTTAGGAGGTGTGTATTGACCTTACATTTAAACTCCTGGAGATTGTAGCCGTCGGGGAAGCAATCGTTTGGAAGAGAATTCCACAGTCGGGAAGTGCGAGGAAAGAAACTGTTGGAGTAGAAGTTACGGCTGCATTTTATCGGTTTCATACAAACGAAATTCTTCTATTTTTCCAACCTTCAACCTTCTGGTGATTCCTATAGTCCTTAAGTTGTATGCAGTTCGGTTAAGTTTGACACAAGGCCTATTTAATAAATATTCAACCACCTCTCTACTTCAAACTAATACCCGTCGATATTATAACGACAATGACGATATAAACAAAGTTCAGGAAGATTCAAACATCTGTTTGCATGTTACAAATGAACTCCAAACAAAAGAAATGTCTTAATGTTTGGATCACGCAATCATAAATCGTGAAGCTAGTCATCGCGCCTGCGCAAAGGCTATAACTATGCATTCGGGTGCAAATAAAGAAAGACGGTTTTATTATCTACAAATCTGGGGAACAAAAAGCAAAAAAAACAAAAGAACATCGGAACCCCGAAAACCTTCGCTTATATTTTCTTTTTTCAAACACACATATACACACACCACTTCTTTCCCCACCAACACGCATGTTTTATTTTTCAATAAAACGAAAACAATGTCGAGAGCTGTTACATGCAGGAAGGCGTTTCCTAAAACAGATGTCGGAAAAAGCATTAAATATGTATGCAGTCATGTTCAGGATAAACATGAAAAGAATTTCGTCTTCAGGTATAAATCCAGAAACGTTTTTGACATTAGTGGTAGTGGGATGCAAAATAGATGGTTTCTTATTCCCTTATTATGACTTTGCATTGCTTTTGTTATGGAAAAAGGCAACATAAAGTTACCCGTGGCTAAATACTGATTGGGGTAAGTATAATTTCAACTTGACGAAACCTTTATTGTTACTGTTATGGTGAAGCACACCTATTCCTCAGATAATGAACTCTCCCTCCTATATTAATAAGAGTTAACAGGAAGTTCTTGAGAAGTTCATAGGACTTCTTTTTCTGGGATGGACGGGTCTCACTAACATTGTTTATTATGTTTAGTTAAAAAATTTCTTCTATTTTTAGTTTGTTTTTTGGGTTCATCCCCTTCCCATCATTTCATCTTTCATTAAATGTTTTAAATTATATTGTACATAAATACATTTTTATTGGTTTTTCCCCTTTTTTAGGTGCCCCTTGCAAATATGTGGTATTGTGGTGTGTGAAGGATTGGGAGGTGATGGATGGGTTCTTGTGGTGATTGTGCAAATTGTAATGAGTGAATGGGTCGTGATTGTGTTTAGCTAGGTATAGAATAGTTAAGTGAAAACCAACCTCTTCCCCTCCCCTTTTCGGCTTTGTGCCACAATTTTTGTAATTTTTACAAAAATAAATATTGTTCATAGGAGTTCTTTAGACTTCTATTGGAGTTCAGTAGAACTACTAGGCAGTTGATATTAGTCGACAGTTAGCCGAATACTAAGGAGTCAGCTTTCAGTGGAAGATTACCAAGTTCCTAACATTTAGGGTGCGTTAAGTCGATAGCAACCGACATAGCACGATTATAACCTTCAGTGCGAAAACTACTCCACAACAGTCTGTTATGCTTAATTGAACGTTTGGTTTTTCTTTTCTTTAACTTGTTAGAAATTTCTGTGCCTGTTGGATTTTAACTTAGTAATTCTTTATCCTATTCCTTTTTTTAATTGAAGTAAATAGACCCTACTATCGCCATGTTCACACTCCTCCCACTTTTATTGAACAGGCGTAGAGGATTATCCCTTGATCCCTGTTTAGGAAGTTATTTCCGGCTTTCTCTTTTCTCACCTCAGACCTCAGTATTGGTTCTACCTTGATTTTCCTGTGACGTGTGTGGTCGGTGGCAACGTCTCTTCATTGTGAGGGTACCGGGTTGGCAGTTTTCTAGTTGCTGCTTCCGACTGGTTATTAGGAGCCCTAACACTTGCGTAGCGTCAAGAGCGGCTGTCCTGCTCAACAGTTGCATGGTTTTTGTAGTGCCATGTCGCGCATGGATTGGTGTCGCTGCAAGCGCTTTCAGTTAATGTCGCAGTTAATGACCGCCTGCCCCCTCTACTCGAGGTCTCTCCTTACCAACAAAAAACATAATATGAATAACTAACGTCTCTTCATTGTGAGGGTACCGGGTTGGCAGTTTTCTGGTTGCTGCTTCCGACTGATAGTTAGGAACTTGGCATCATTCAGGATCCTCTTACATTCATTACGGGCAGAGGCAAATAGGCGCCTATTGTGGTCAAATGCATGTCTCCGAAATAGCCGGAAGTAGTGGTTCCTGTGGGCAAAACTACTCCACAACAGTTACCAAACGTCATAGGCAGTATATTTCTATCTTCATACCTCCATTAATGTATCCGTGAATAGAATGGTAACTTGGAATAGTAAATTTAATGTTTCTTTCCAAAGATAAGACAAGAAAATCTACAGATTGTAAAGAAGATAATAATGTCGAAAGCTAGGATGGTGATAATGGCGATGATAATGATGATGATGGTAGCAATGGTGATAATTGTGATAATGATTATGTTTACGGTGATAGTGACGATGGTGTTAGTGATGATGGTCATAGACAATGGTAATGATGATTATCATGGTGATTATATGGTGTGTAGATTTTGATGATGATGATGATGATGATGATTGCAATAACGTTGGTGATGATTGTGTTAATAATTATGTTTAGGTGATGGTGACGATGGTGTTACTGACGACACTGATGATGTAATATTGCTAATGATGATAAGTGATAGTGATGATAATGAATTTGCTATGATAATGGAGCCGATTGCGATGCTGATGGTGTTGATGGGGGTGGTTGCTGGTAACGACGATGCCGAAATGAAGATGGAAATGAGAGGGAAATGTCGGAATAACAAATAAAGAAGAAGAAGAAGAAGAAGAAGAAGAAAGAGAGATAGAAAAATGAACCAACAAGAAGAAGAAGAAGAAGAAGAAAGAGAGAAAAATGAAAAATGAACCAAGAAGAAGAAGAAGAAAGAGAGATAGAAAAATGAACCAAGAAGAAGAAGAAGAAGAAAGAGAGATTGAAAAATGAACAAAGAAGAAGAAGAAGAAAGAGAGATAGAAAAATGAACCAAGAAGAAGAAGAAGAAGAAGAAGAAAAAAGAGAGATAGAAAAATGAACCAACAAGAAGAAGAAGAAAGAGAGATAGAAAAATGAACCAACAAGAAGAAGAAGAAGAAAGAG
>JBBBDQ010000925.1:7162500-7345000 GCA_037127315.1 Ascarosepion bandense
CCCAGTCGTGGTTCCGCCGAAGGGTAGAACCACGACTGGGCAAAAATAGACAGACATATTTTTGGCCCGGCTATATGGCCGGGAATACCCACAATAAAATGACCATGTGTCACATCCAGCCTTGCGTGGGAAGGCTAGTAAATACAGTCGTGGAGAGTCACTAGACTGACGACTCTACGACACTGTCAGCTCTCTGCCTTCTGGTAGAGGGCGCTCTCTGCTTCCGAGCAGAGAGCAATAACCCAGTCGTGGTTCCGCCGAAGGGTAGAACCACGACTGGGCAAAAATAGACAGACATTTTTTGGCCCGGCTAAATGGCCGGGAATACCCACAATAAAATGACCATGTGTCACATCCAGCCTACGTGGGAAGGCTAGTAAATACAGTCGTGGAGAGTCACTTGAGAGTCTCTAATGAGTTACTGAAGAGTCAGTGCGAGTCAGTGAAGAGTTAGTCACACTTCCGGTGGCGTACCGGAAGTAATCACGTATACACACGTCTTACGACAGATTGGACTCTTGTATCTTTCTATTGTAAATATTACTAATCAACTCTGTACATACTAACCGTCTTTCCGCGGAATACAACTTATATTCTGATTCTGTTGTTGAGTTATTCATTTATACTTGGCGACATAACAGTAGCCTATATATATATATATATATATATATATATATATATATATATATTAAACATTTCAACATGAAATCCCTAAGAGAGATTTCACATCTCCTCAGCAACAGTGCATATTTCAAAATGAGAATAAAATAACATTTTTTCCTTTTTCCTTGCTTTTCTCTTCTTTCCTTTTCTTTCCTTTTCTTTACTTTTCTTTTTTTTTTCTTACCTCCCGCCCCATTCCCTTTCTGTTTTGTTTAGCCCAATTCTCAATTTCACGATTTCTGATTTCTTTACCACTTTTCCTTTGTAAAGCGAGACAAGCCAAATTTTCCATTTCTTCATTTACAACTCTATCGAATGGTTAAAACCAAAAATAGACTGATTTACTTGCAAAACTTTTTTGTGACGTAAATCTCTCAAATCTTAACCCTCATTTTTTCTTTATTTTTTATTTCTCTTTTTTATTTTTATGTTTATTCTCTTTTTGAAACATGCACTGTTGCTTAGGAGACGTGAAATCTCTCTTAGGGATTTCATGTTGAAATGTTCATTCAACAATTTTGATTATTGAAAATTTATTTTAATTTATATTAGCTCTGTAATTATAACTACATTGAGCTCCCCTCCTTTATCATTTTTTAATATTAAAATTTAATATTAATTAGGATCAGGTTTGGGGGGATTTACCTTCCTACTTTTCCTTTTGGATTAAAGTATTTTAATAATAATAATAATAATAATAATAATAATAATATATATATATATATATATATATATATATATATATATATATATATATATATATAACCAGTATATCACAGAAAGAAATGATAACTACTTGTGGGAGAATATTCTGCCTAGTTAGTCAGGGATCAAAATAGACATGGTCGCCTAAGCGTGGACCATGTATGGCTCTAGTCTGGCATCTTCATCTCATCATTTTACTGTGGAACAGTAAGTTCTATGTTGATAGCTTCCTCTTTCGAACTTCTCGCTTGTGGAACATTCTTCCGGTTTCTTGCTTTCCAACCAATCTTGATCATCGAAAATTTAAATGCAATATCAATCGTTATGTTTTGTCTGATTACTCTTTTTTTTTATTATTCTTGTTCCTTAATAGTTTTTCTTTTTCATATTCTTTCACACTCAGTCAACCCTAGTGTTTTAATGGCTTTATTGCCTTGCTTTGGGTGATATTATTAAAATACTCATTCTTCATTTTTTCTTTCTCTTTTTTCTTTCTTCCTATTCTTATTTGTATTTTTCAAAATGTTCTTTTAATTCTTTTTCAATTTTTTCAATTTCTTCTTCTTATGTTTCAGGTTTTTCATTTTCTTCATTATTTTTCTTTTTCACTATTTCTTCTTCAAATTCATGTACATCCTTTTCTTGAGTTTCTTTAAATTCTTTTTGCAAACCTTTTTCTTTTTTATAATATTATTCAGTCTTTTTTAACTTCTCTTTTCCATTTTTTCAAAAATTATTTTTCATTTTATTCATTTTTCTTAAACTTTTTCATTTTTTCAAAATATCATATTCTATTTATTTATTTGTTTCAAAATATTTTTCTTTACCATTTTTTCTTGTTTTTTTCCAAATTCATTCTCATTTTATTTATTTTTTCATTTTTTCTTTTCATTTTTTCCCACATTCTTTTCCTTTTTCATTATTCCCTAAATTATTTTTATTTATTTATTTGTTCCCAAATTCTTTTTCTTTTTCATTTTTTAAAAAATTCTTTCTTAATTTATTCATTGTTTTAATTCTTTTTCATTTTTTAAAATTCTTTCTTAATTTATTCATTATTTTTATTCTTTTTCTTTTTCATTTTTTAAAAATTCTTTCTTAATTTATTCATTGTTTTAATTCTTTTTCATTTTTTAAAATTCTTTCTTAATTTATTCATTTCTTAATTCTTTTTCTTTTTCATTTTTTAAAAATTCTTTCTTAATTTATTCATTGTTTTAATTCTTTTTCATTTTTTAAAAATTCTTTCTTAATTTATTCATTTTTTTAATTCTTTTTCTTTTTCATTTTTTAAAAATTCTTTCTGAATTCATTCAGTTTTTTATATTCTTTTTCTTTTTTATTTTATAAAAAATTCTTTCTTTCATTGTTTTAATTCCTTTTCATTTTTTAAAATTCTTTCTTAATTTATTCCTTTTTTTAATTCTTTTTCGTTTTTTCCTTCAAACTCTTCTTCATTTTCATTTCTTTCAAAATTCTTTTTCATTTAAAATCTAGTTATTAATTTTTGCCGAGTTTCTTTATTTTGTTGTCTTTCGAAACTCAACCCTTTTTTGCCGTTAAATGAAACAGATGTACCTTCAAATCTCATTTCCCATGCTTCATCTTTCACGATTGGCACTTAAACCAATTACGTTACTAAAAGCATTCGTAACCAGGCTGGGCTTTTATCTTTAGTCTATCTACCACCATGTCATTTTTTAAATTTTTTTTTTTTTTTTTTTTTTTTGCGACGTTGTGTTTATGATTCATGACCGGACCACATAAAATGCCGCGAAACCGAAATTTTCGTATTATAGATTGTATCTCCTTCATCCGGCATCGCTTCGACCTGGCCATTGCGAGACCACATAAAATGCCGGAAAACGGAAACATATTTCAATATACATCTTGGTGATAACATAAATCAATAGAACATACCAAAGCACATATAATTACCAGAATTTAGCATTTCAAGGCGAGCAGATGTAAGTGCTCAATAGAAGACAAGAACAACAATTGTTGACAAATTAATAAGGCTCAATTGACTTATCTTTCGACCGACAAAGTTTCCCGGACACACTGCTCATCAGGGTCGGGTGAATCTAGCGAATCATTATCAGATATCATTAAAGCACTTCGACGTGGTGTAATGGTTAGCAAGCTTCTCTCACCAAATCAATTACGACCGAGTAGTGAGTTCGATCCTCACATTCGTCCATGTGAAATATCTAAGCTCCATTGCACACTGACAATAAAAATAAATAAATAATTCGGAATATTTGGCATACTAACGCTGAGAATAATATCAGAAATAACAGTACAAAATGCCAAAGGATGTAGACATGTTTTATAGATTATGCACAAGCGCTGTTGGAATATATGAGAGAAATATATTAGAATAGCCCAGAACCTATACTAGAAGCAAATCCGCTGCGTACAAATAGTATGTTTTTAAGAACGTAAGGCGATCATGGCCTTCCACATCTCCCTATCCCTAGTGACTTTTAACACGCTTTCTCTTTTTACCCCACCCAACTCCGCTCTGACATCCATTTGTGTCGAGGTACCTCCGATAAATATCGAAAATCGATAATCGAAAAAGTCGGGTTATAGAAGGATTGGTCCGATTTTAATCAAATTTGGTACACTCATAGACAAAGACATAAGAAATGATATTCATAAGATTTTTTTGCGACGTTGTGTTTATGATTCATGACCGGACCACATAAAATGCCGCAAAATTTGTCGTATTATAGATTGTATCTCCTTCATCCAAGACCATCAAGTATATTATGGGTTGCTTTCTTCTGTTTCTCTTTTCCCACTATCTGACCTGTGAGTATCAGATTCTTCAAGCCCTCCTTCCTCATTACATGTCTCAGGAACTTAAACTGTCTTTTCCTGATGTTAAGTATTAGCTTCCTTTACGTTTCCATTCTCTCTAAAATCTCATCGTTGCTCTCATGTTCGGTCCATGGTATCCTCAGCATCCTTCTGTAAAACAGAATTTTGTTTGCTTTAAGTCTCTCCATCATCTTTGAGGGGACTGCCATATTGAAGAACAGGCATCACATAGCAATCCAATACTCTCTAGTTTGTTTTCACGCAAAAATTAAAAAAAAGGTGTAAGACAAGGATGCATCTTCTCGCCAGATTTTTTTAACCTGTACAGCAAGGCCATTCTGAGAGAATTAGAAATCGTTCCAGGATTCATTATTGGCGGTCACAATTTTAACAACCGAAGATAAGTAGATGATAGAGAGGAAAGGAAAATACAATAACGCCTTCAGAAGATAGTAAAAGAAAACTAGAAGAAAAGACTAAACACAAATTCCAAGCCAGAATGCATAGCTGTTAGCAAAAGGGACATCGAAATATGCAACTTACAGATTGGAGATGCCGAAATTAAACAGATGCAACAATATAGATACAGTGTAACCCTGATATAAAGAGAGTTGTCGGGACCGGATAAAAGTTCTCTTATATCCGGGTTTTCTTATATCTGGATTTGGTCTATTTTATATACATTACCACAGGCTCTAATTTGGGACCAGATAAAATCAATCTTATATCCGGGTTTCTCTTATAACATAGTCTCTTATATCCGAGTTATACTGTATTTGGAAAGTGTATTAACAGAGGATGAAAAGCGGGACACGGAAATCCAAAAACACATTGTGATAGCAAAAATGCCTTCTAAAAATTCAGCAAAGTATTAAGAAAAAGGAAAATGTTGTCAGAAACAAAGCAAACAGTACTGAATTCTTTTATAGAATGAGACAATAGCGATATCAAAGACTAGCAGTATAACCCGGCGTTGCTCGGATGTAATGAAAGCTTTAAAACTAATCCATGGTCCTGGAGCTCAGACTTTTTGGACGTTGGCACGAAAGACTAAAAAGCAATAGTTGTTTCCAGTTAAAGCGAAACCGTAGACTGAAAGAAAAATGAATGGATGTAAGTCAAATTTTGATTTCCTGGTATCAATATCAAATAACTTTTTTTCGTCGTAAACTGAATTTTGAAGGCTAAATAAGTCCTCTGAGTAAATGTTATCATGGCTGAGACTAAGAACTACAATTATACTTACTTAGAGCCAAATCCGAAGCAAAAACTAAAATAAAAGGGCTGAAAAATTACAGACATACAGGCAGATAAACAGACACACACACAAACACCTTGCCTTTTATATATATATATATATATATATATATATATATATATATATATATATTATCGATTTTCTGCACTATAGTAAGAACTGCAACCTTGAATCTTCTGAATATCATTTCTTATGTCTTTGTCTATGAGTGTATCAAATTTGATTAAAATCGGACCACTCCTTCTATAACCCGATTTTTTCGATTATCGATTTTCGATATTTATCGGGAGTACCTCGACACAAAACCTAGCTAAGAACACTCGCAGACGCTTATAGTACTACTATGTAAATTTTCAAGAAAATCGGTTCAGCCGTTTCAGTGTGTGTGTAACGGACTTACACACACACAGACAAAGTTCCATTTATAAATAAGTTTAGATGGTGTGAAACTAAAAAAGCTGTCAATCAGTTGGATTCTGAGAGAAAAGGCAATTAACGCAAGCTGTCTTTGCAATATATATAATGAAATTTTTTATCTAAAATTAATATAGTTTACATTGCTGGCCACTCGTATCTAAGGATGCCTGTCTATTAGGGCGGCTAGCTAATCCCCATAGCAAACGCCTGCTCAGACACATTTGTGTTTGTTTATGTTGTGGATCCTCGTCGCCAATTTGTTGTGAAGTAGTTGTGGCGAAACTTCGCTGTAAATTTCTAGTGACCGGTTTGTGCCGGAAGTAAGATACGGAACAAGAAGGTAGGTTCAAAACAGTGTATTAGTATAACAAGAAACAAGATATCCAAAAGAAAGTGTTAATAATAATTAATATAGAAATAAGTAATCCCGAAGGTATTATTACGCTGCTTATTGCCTGACTAGTAGCTGTCGCCAGCTGCTGTTAACTGCTTCCCGTTAACTGCTCTCCGGAAGTCACGCAGGTAATTACATATAACAAGAGGAAGAGTCCATTCCTCGTAGGAGGGAAAACATAACAGTTCATCACCCACGGAGCCCAACTGGGATTTATACTGCAACAATGCAGAGCCGACCTTAGTTACAGTTTCTGGGAGAGAGCGTGTTATCTAGCGTGAACAACAGTCTGAACAAAGCCAGGACGCTCAAACCCTCGGTCACGTTGACTTGTGATTTCGAGCTAGCACAACCATCGACGGCTCCCAAGGGGTCCCGTCAACCCAATTTCACTCAAGATTTGGGTCAACCTGTGGTATAGTTTTCAGGCATTTTCCAACATGTGGTATGGTTTTCAGGCATTTTCCAACATGTAGTATGGTTTTCAGGCTTTTTTCCAACATGTGGTATGGTTTTCAGGCACTTTGCCACATGAGGGAAGCGCCTCCTACAGACCGATGATATCAAGAAGTCACCTTCCTGACAAATCGACCATGGTGTATTTAAAAAAAAAATGAATGGAGAAAAAGAAGATGGAGAATTTGAAGAAGAAATATGAAAGAAATTGAAGAAGAATTTAAAGAAAAAGGGAAGCAGAAAAGAGTTTTGAGGTAGCCAAAGAACTATTCCAAAACCTAAGCAGAGTCATACACTCTTGGGCGATCATGTCTCGAAAAAGATATCAATGACTGGGCAGAAGTTTATCCCGCAGTAGGTTGCCACTGTTTTCTGCGGTAGACTGGTTGCCGACCAAGGCTATAGAACCCAATCTGTCCTGTTATTTAACCCAAAACTGTTCGGATTAATACATTCCCAAAGGGTATTTGCGTGTAAGTGAATGCGAAGAATTCAAGTGGAATTCGAACTCGGCTCCCCGATTTCTCGTTCCGAGACGATATCCATTGCACCACAACACATAAGCAGAGTACTTCTTCTATGTGCCCTGTCCCTTCATGGCTTTCTACGTTTCCCTATCCCTAGTGGCTCTGAGCACGCCTTCTCCTGTTACACCATGCAAACCTCGTTTCGTCATCTACCTGATTAGGCCCTTTAAATATGTTATCCGTTGCTTTCCTCTGTCTCTTTTTCCCTCTATCTTGCCTGTTAGTATCAGGTTCTCCAAGCCCTCCTTCCTCATTGCATGTCCCAGGAACTTTAGTTGTCTCTTTCTGATGCTCAGTATTCATTTCCTTTTTGTTTCCATCATTTCCAAGACCTCATCATTGCTCACATGCTCGATCCATTATATTCGCAGCATCCTTCTGTAGAACCACATTTCAGAGGACTAAGAAATATAATAACTAAAATAATAAAACAATGAAAAGAGTTATAAACTGTTATGTGCTGTTTATCGTCCTGTATGTCAGTGAAGGCTGGAAAATCTCGCCACAGATGAAAAATAGACTTGAATGAACAGAAATGTGGTTCTACAGAAGAATGATGAGGATGTCTTAGATCGAACATGTGAATAACGACGAAGTTCTAGAGACAATGACAACAAAAAAGGACATTTATGAAGGGATACGGAATATAGAAGAAGAAGTAGAAGAAGAAGAAGAAGAAGAAGAGGAAAGAATAGAAGATGAAATAGAAGGAGAAGGAAAAAATAAGAAGAAGTAGAAGAAGAAATAGAAAAAAAGAAGAAAAAGAAGAAAGATTAGAAGATGAAATAGAAAGAGAAGGAAAAAAGAAGAAGAAGAAGAAGAAGAAGAAGAAGAATAAAGAAGATGAAATAAGAAGGAGAAGGAAAAGGAAGAAGAAGAAGAAGAAGAAGAAGAAGAAGAAGAAGAAAGAATAGAAGATGAAATAGAAGGAGGAGGAGGAGGAGAAGAAGAAGAAGAAGAAGAAGAAGAAGAAGAAGAAGAAGATGTATTATTTGCCTATATTTCTGAGATGAGGTAGTAATTACACTATTTACATTATTCGGAATATTGTCGTTGTCTTTGTTGCTATTTTCGCGACGTTTCGGGCGTTGTACGCTCCGGCCTTCTTCAGGTGCTGGGAATTCCGAACAAAATCCTTTATTACGATCACTGGGGTATATAATTCTCATTTCACTTGGCCTAGTGGTTATAGGAGTTGGTGAGTTCCAGTGAATTAACCCAAAGAGTTGTGAGTTCAATACTAGGCTACAGCAGTAGTAAACAAATAACTTAAAATGCAAATGATTGCATAACGCATGAAACTCCGAGTCATGCCATAGACGTAGGACAATATATATATATATATATATATGTATATATATATATATATATATATATCTTGTTTTAGAGAAAATGTTTTTGATTGTATCTAAAAAATGTTTAGCTATTGAAATATTTGTAAAGATTCAAAACACCTAAGTCCCTATTTAACCCTAGCTTGTGTGTATTTAATTTTAAAATCCAGTATTTTCTTTCTTTCTGCGTGTGTGTGTGTGTGTAGAACTAAAATCGGAGTCTATTAGTAAACATTTGCAATTTTCTAACGTGTGACCCGGTTGATTGAAATGGACTGCTATTGGGGAATATTGGTTGTTCTGTCGTATGCTAAGTTTGTGATTATTGAAACGAAATCTAAAGCTATTCCCAGATTCTCCAATATATCCACTATTTGGCCATATTGAACAGAAGAGAAAAGATATAATGTTTTGGCTGTCACAGTTGAGGGGTGGTGGGTGCAATTTGATTTTGATGTTGGGTACAGAGAATATTGTGTCGTTTACTAAATGTTTACAAATTAAACACCGGGGTTTCTGACATTTTAAATTCCCTGATAGGTTTGTATTTTTTAGATATTTGGTAGCAGTGAGGATAGTTGGTAAGTTGGGTGTTTGTTCCATTGCATTTATGGGTGGTTTATCGAAAATGTCTTTGATTTTTTTGTTTGATTGGAGATTCTTGTAATCATTTTTTTACTTTTTGATAAGTGTGTGGGAATATTGATTGTGGTTAAAAACCATGGGAATTCGGTTGTTGTTTTTTTCTTTTCTTGTATGTGAGAAGTGTGTTACGATTTATGTGGATGGTTTTATTTAGTGCTTCTTTTACTATTTTTATTGGGTATTTACATTTTAGAAATTGCTTTGTTAGGTTGTTAATGTTGTTTAGAAAAGCTGGATGGTCTGAGCATATGCGTTTGATTCTTAGAAATGAGCTGTATACGATAGACTTTATATATATATATATATATATATATATATATATATATATATATATATATATAAAGTATAGGGTACGTATGGATGGAATAATATTCCGTATCCAAAGAAACACTATTCTTAAAAAGTGCTCAATACAAAGTAGAGCTGATAATATTATTTATTCAGAAATTATAACATGGATATGTTATAATATCACTACAAAAGTAGCTATTTTGTTTCGACACTTATTGTGTCTTGTCAAGTGATCACTCGATAAGACACAAGAAGTGTCGAAACAAAATAGCTACTTTTGTAGCAATATTATAACATATTCATGTTATAATTTCTGAATAAATATATATATATATATATATATATATATATATACTGACGTCTCATATTTCCAGTGCCACCTTTGCGCAGAGCCACGTTTGTCCCCTTCCAAAATCGAATGACTGAGGAGTAGCCGACTGTTCACTGGTCATATGGGATGATTCTATTGTTGATACTGCCTCTGTCTGGGATGCGAGAGTTTATCGAGTGTCTGTTTTATGAAACTATTCTCTATCGGTCGTAAATCTTCTGAAAATAGAATAATACAATCATCCACGCACATTATATATATATATGTGTGTGTGTGTGTGTGTGTGTGTGTGTGTGTGTGTGTGTGTGTGTGTGTGTGTGTTATAAATTATACTTTAGAACATGTACAAACTAAAGTTCTAAAGTTTAATGTATAATAAATACTCATTGCTGTATTTTTATATTGAGCACTGTTAATATTAATATTTTAATTAATATTTTGAATGTTTCTCATTTTCTTAGTTCCTTGTTCTTTTGTATATATATATATATATATATATATATATATATATATATAATGAACTTAATCACAGTATGTCAACACTAATAATAACAGACTAAATATCCGAAAATAATGCTAACTAACAGTAATATAAACGGTTCTTCAGGGCCTCTCGCCCTGAAAAAACCATTCGTGTGAAACCGCGGTAGGTGGTGGCTCAATTCTAGATTTTTGTATTGTATATATATATATATATTCATCCGCAGACAGATCTGTTTCGCTGTATCACAGCTCATCAGTATGGTTAGACTCCGATTGCTTTTAACCCAGGATTGAAACCCGACCGAATTGGCGTCAATCAGCGATTATATATATAGGCAGAAACGGGAGATATATTAGTACGAATGAGATTTTGAATGATTTCTTCATCCCGTTTGTAGTTTTCGCGCAACTGGTTGCAATAGAAGAGTTTGATATGTTTAGGGTCTTTTGTGGAAGTACCATATTTTGTTTGATGTGTATTGAGGTTTTTTAAATATCGTCTTATTTCTTCATCTACAATGTGGTTTGGGAAGTCATTATTAATGAGAGTCTGCTTAATATTTTTTGGTTCAAAGTAAAATATCTTTTTTGTGGAGGAGTTGATTTGTGCTCAGTTAATTAAGTTGTGTATAAGTGCTATTTTGTAATAATTAGGGTATTCACTCTTATAGTTGAGAGTGAGTTTTTGCTGGTTGGTTTTTTATATTGGAAGGTAGTAAATGTGATATTGTTTGTGTCTATTAAAATGTCAAAAAATGAATAAAGAACAACCAATAACGCATTTACTACCTATAGAATTTATAGAAAAGAAAAATATAAGATAAAGAAGAATTTATAAAAGAAAAATGAAAGTAAAAAAAGATGAAGAAAAATTTAAAGAAGAAATCTGAAAGCAGAAAAAGAGGGAGAATTTAAGCTCTCAGGCATTCGCCTGACTGCTCTATGACACTGTCAGCTCTCTGCTTCCGAGCAGAGAGCACAAACCTAGTCGTGGTTCCGCCGAACGGTAGAATCACGACTGGGGAAAAATAGACAGAGATTTTTTGGCCTGGATATCTGGCCGGGAATACCCACTATAAAATGACCATGTGTCACATCTGGCCTTGCGTAGGATGGCTAGTAAATACAAAAGAGGGAGAATTTAAATTAGAAAAATTAAAGAAGATGGAAAATTTAAGGAAGGAAAACGAAAGAAGGAAAATGATGGAGAAGAGGAAGAATTTTAAAAAAGAAAAATGGAGATGATGAGGATGAAGAATCAGAAGAAGACGATCTTATCAGATTTGTCTTCCTAAGCCGCCATTGCTTGCTTCGCCCATTGTACAAACACGAAGAGAAAATAGAGAAATTGGAATTATGCAAAAAGCAGAGAAAATAATTACAAAGACAGCAGCGGGGAAAGAAGCGGAGAAAATGCCGAAGAGCGGATCAAGGGAAAATGTTGCAAAAAATAAAGGAGACCAATATTTGCACACATGTCAATGTTATTTCTAAAAGCGAAAATGTTGCCATTTTTTTTTTCTTTTCATTAATTTGTTTCTTCTTTAAAAATTTTTCTGGGTTCGTTTGGTTTCTTGATATATATCTTTGTTTTCTCATATATATATATATATATATATATATATATATATTGTGTGTGTGTGTGTGTGTGTGTGTGTGTGTGTGTGTGTGTGTGTGTGTGCGTTTAATTAAGACAGATCAAAGTTCTCAGTTAATAAAATAGTGTTGTGAAAATTTTATTGATTTCACTATTGGATCTTGTTATTTGAGTCAGAAATTATGCGTGGAAAATATTATCGCCCAAATATCCGCAAAGGCTTCAGCAACACACCTCCACTCGATGGTCAATATTTTTGATGACGTCTCTGTATAGTTGCTCCTCGATCTCACCAAAATGGCTTATGATCTCATCCTTCAGCTGTTGAATTGTTGTTGGCTTGTTGGCATAGACCTTACTTTGAGATGACCCCAAAGGAAGAAATCTAAAGGTGTCAAGATGCACGATCGTGGTGGCCAATTGACATCACTGTTTTGAGAGATGATGCTTGTCTGGGAACTTCTCATTCAATAAAGCCATTGGCTGTGTGGCATATGACGTCATCCTGTTGGAACCACAAATCTTCAACATCCATAGCATTCAATTCAGACCATCATTGCCATGACTCAAATAACACAATCTAATAGTGAAATCAATAAAATTTAAACAATAACATTGTTTTATTTACTCGTAACTTCGATCCGTCTTAATGGAACAACCTACACTTATAAATTATTCATTAACTATAATTTTTATTATACACTACAGGGTGATTAAAAAGCAGCTCCCCATTCTAAAATATAGGGTGGTCCATCTAGACGGATCGAGGTTTGCAGTAAATAAAACACCGTTATTGGTGAAATTTTATTGATTTCAATATTTGAGTCTTGGCAATTATGGATGAAAAATATCCGCAAAGTCTTCAGCAACACACCTCCACTCGATGACGTCTCTGTATAGTTGCTCCTCGATCTCACCAATAGGCCTTTGTTATATATCGCCGTACGACGACAAAACAACAAACACGCATATATAAAAATATAAGGTTATATTTTTATTAATGACGACGAACCGTGTGGAATAGAGAACGGAAGGGTGAGAGCGCACATAGAATGGGTTGACGGGAGTGTAGTTTTTGCCTGTGGTGTCCCTCTGCTTCCACTGGCCGTTCTCTGCTGGCGAATCCATGTGTCGAGGTCTTTATATAGTCTTCTAGAACCGGGACTTTCCTTCCGGTCCTGCCTCGCTCACGCAACGCCCACGTAATTCCCAGAGACACCTGTTCTGTTTGCCTCCGTAGTCATTTCCGCCGCTGCTGTCGGAAATAAGGTCAAACGACATCCGCTCCGGCCTCGACAGGATGTATTTCACAAACACCCGCCCTGCCGCTCGCCGACCCCTCCACCGACGGGAAACACCATCGCTTGCATTACTTCCTCGGGTGGGGCCAGATTGTTATATTACAGCCTTATTATCTCATCGTTCAGCTGTTAAATTGTTCTTGGATTGTTGGCATATGCCTTACTTTTGAGATGACTTCTGTTATATCGTGGAATGAAGAGATACACAGTGAAATGTAGATAAACTACTTTATTAACAGGGTGGTACAACCAAGAGGTTGTACAATATTTACAGTCTCTCGCAGGTGCTACTTCACGAAGTCCGTGATAATGACAACTTCCCTTGCTAAACGCACACTGGACCGGATGTCACATGGTACGAGCCACGACACAACAACACCCAAAGGAAGAAACTTAAAGGCGTCAAGTCACATGATCGTGGTGGCCAATTGACATCACTGTTTCAGGAGATGATGCGAACTGGGAACTTCTCTTGTTCGACCGCCATTTTCCTAATAGGCTTCGATAACTTTAACACGTTGTTCGAGCCTTAATCTTTCCATGGTTGAAATTGTCAAAGTCTGAAGTTGTCAAATCTGAAAGAAAATGAAAAAAAACATAAGACGCTTAAACTTAATTCACATTTAAAATCGGTCCAAGTTATTGGAATAATCCATATTTCCTTTCTTTCATCGTTTTTTTTTTTTTTGCGCATTTTATTACGACACACATTATTATGGTGAACACTTCGTATTTGAAATTGACGCCTTATTTTTAATTATTACGTCTATCGGCCTGCAAACTCAAAAAATCTTAGTAAAGAAAATGTGTTCTCTGGCAGGGATCGAAACTGTGCCTCCTTTTCGTCGAGCGTGCTTTAACACTCGACCACGAAGCAGGCCGCATCAAACGGTGTTTTATCCAATAAAGAGAGATTCAAGTTCAATTCATGCTGGAAAATACATTTTCGTTAGAAATGTTAGATTAATAATAAATTCATAAATTCTCTATATCTATCTATCATTATATATATATATTTAAAAAAAAAATCACCTGAAGAAGAAGCAGTACACATACCGGGCTAGCTTCGAAACCCGAAAATTTTTGTGTAGTGATACTATGAATTTATAAACCATTGTAACAAATATTACAGTATATATATATATATATATATATATATATATATAATTAATAATATATATTTATATTATAATATATAATAATGATAATATATATATAATACATGAAATATAGATATAATCATCCACAGACAGATATGTTTCGCTGTATCACAGCTCATTAATACAGTTAGACATCCGATTGCTTTTAGCCAGGATTGAAACATCAGTCCACGATTCTACCTCTGAACTATGGGCATTCCTTAGAAGAAGGCAGACTTTTAGCGTGTGATATACCATGTAAACACACGCCGTAACTGAGAGTGTTCTAATTCATTACTAAATGAACGATGCGTAGATGCTAAAGTAGCTTCTGTTTTTTCAAAGTCTGCCATTTTTCCAGAGTGCTCAGTGAGGGTGTGAGAGCGTAGAATAGTCATCCGCAGAGAGATCTGTTTCGCTGTATCACAGCTCATCAGTACGGTTAGACATCCGATAGCTTTTAGCCAGGATGAAACCCGACCGAATTGACATCAGTCGGCGATTCTACCTCTGAGTTATGGGCGATATATATATATATATATATATATATAATCATATCACCCCAAGCAAGGCGATAACGCCACTGATGCGCAGGGGGGCTACGTAGGAGTAGGAGTAAAAAGATTGGAAAAGAGAAAGCCGGAAACCACATCCAAACCAGGAAACAAGGGATGAGCCTCTTCACCTGTTCAATAGACGTGGGTGGAGTTTGAACCGGGATATTATTATTATTATTATTATTATTGTGTCATTTTTCATCATATTTCGATTTCTGCTTTGGTCTCACTACCAACCAAGTCTGCGGGGAGACCTAAGGCAGGTCGTGGCGTGTTGTTATGATTCCATTTCATGTTTTTCTATCTTCCCTATCATCCCTAGCATTACATAGATAAAGTTTTCCAATTTTTTGTATATCTCTTAAGCTGGGGTTTCCAGGGATTCTTTCAATGTGTTGTTTTGTTCCATTTTTTATCATTCCAAGTGCACCTACTATCACTAGCACAACTCTTGTTTTCAATTTCCACATTTTTTCTATTTCAATTTCCAGGTCTTTATATTTTGACAGTTTTTCAAATTCCTTGATTGCTATGTTACAATCCGCTGGACACGCCATATCAATTAATAGACAAGTTTTCTCCTTCTGGTTTTTATTATTATTAATTATAACTTTAGAACATGTGCAAACTACAAACTACTACAAAATTGTACATTTTGTTTAAGACTTTGAAAGAACAACGTCTCATCAGGTAGTTAACAATGATAGTAATAAACGTGGGTAAAATCCGACAAATCTAACATTTATAAATATGATCCGTTAAATTACATAAGTGTCCTTAAAAATAACCTAACTAGTAATTACAAAGTAGACAGAAGGAACCTAGCATTATCTGAAATTAATACAGACACAGCCAAATTCGCCAAAGAATTAAATATCAGTGACAAAATTGGCAAAATCGCCACTAAAGAAGCTTACGTTTTATCTAAGGACCACAAACCAAATTTCCAAAACAAATTACAAACCAGGCTAAATTAATCCTACAAAAAGTGACTTAGGCATAATTTCCAGGGAAATTCTAAAAAATCTAATAGAAAAGCTACTATTGAATCTACAACCAAACCTTTGGAAAAGTTCTTCAGATACGATAGACTGGTTTAACAACATCAAACAAATCTAAATCCACCTTCCTTAAATTCGATATTGTCGATTTCTATTCCTCTATATCAAGGGATCTTCTTGAGAGTTGTTTAGGATTTGTTAAAAATTACGTGAACATTTCGGATAGGGACTACGAAATTATCTTTGCGGCCAGAAAATCCATTCTCACCTTTGATGATTCCACATCGACAAAGGGGCCGGGGGAGGTTTTTGACGTCCCTATGGGAGCATATGATTCAGCCCAGGTGGCAGATCTTGTGGGAATTTACATCTTAGATATTCTAAGCAGATTTTCAGACCCAAAACAATTAGGCCTATATCGGGACGATGGATTAATAATTATCCCTAATTCCAATGGGCCCTACACAAATAAGATACACAAAAAAATAATTAGAGCCTTGAAGTACCTCGGTTTGAAAGTCGAAGTCACCTCTAATCTTAAAATTGTAAACTATCTAGACATCACCCTTAACTTAAATGATGGATCCTACCAACCATTTCTCAAAGAAAATAGTTCCCCCACTTATATTAATATTTCATCCAACCACCCCAAAAATATTACAAAACAGATACCCAATATAGTGAATAATAGAATCAACCAATTATCATCCAACATTAAAACTTTCAACGCAAGTAAAAATATTTACAATAAGGCCCTTCAAAAAAGCGGATATAAGAACAAGTTAACATATAATAAACCTACAATAGACTCCCAATCATCCAAAAATAAAAATAAAGGAAACTGTAGAAAAAGAAAGATAATTTGGTTTAACCCCACTGATTGTAAACTAACTAACATCAATATTGGTAAATATTTTCTCAAGTTAATAGACAAACATTTTAATAACAGTAACCCTCTACGGAAGATTTTTAAGAGGTACCCCCTTAAAATTAGTTATTCTTGCACCCCGAATATGGACAGCCTTATTAGTTCCCATAATAGGAGTATTCTGGTGAACTTGCGCAATGCTGAATCTAGGTCTGGAATTCTAAACGAATGCAGCTGTAATTCTGTGGACGCCTGCCCGGTGGAGGGAAAATGCAAATCCACCCAGGTGATTTATGAAGCCCGCATTTCTCCATTTAACAAAGAAAAACGACTTCCGGACCTATATCGGTATGTCCGCCGGTCCTTTCAAACAAAGACTGTATAACCACAGGTACTCCTTTTCGAACACCGGTCAGAGGTACCAGACTTTCCCCAAAGAGTTGTGCGTTCACTACCAAGCTACAGCAGTGGTGAACAAGTAACTTACAGGGTTGGAGGGAGATAACTCATGACTACCAAAAGAGGCATTACAACGCAAGAATGAGGATGATATACCCCAGTGATTGTAATAAAGGGTTCGGTTTGTAATTCTTAGCACCTGAAGAAGGCTGGAGCGCGCAATGACCGAAATGTCGTACAAATGGCAACAAAGATGAGGACAATAGTCCGAATAATGTAAATACTGCAGAGAAAACCAATTATGTACACCAAGATTGTAATATGAGCTCTAGTTTTAAAGAAAATGGTTACCTAGACAGATTTATAAATCCCAAAAATTCATACATGTTTTCAAGGACAAAGTGGATAAAACCATTGGTTGGATCCAGTAATTTGACCCAAAGAGTTGTGAGTTCAATACCTGGTGACAGTAGTGACCGATAAAAAAATTAGAGCGTTAAGTTAAATGGAGATAACTAATGCTTCCAGAGATGGCATGACTCATGGAACAAGTGACTGAAATAAAGGGTTTGGTTCAAAATTTCACTCACCTGAAGAAGATGGGAGTGTACAACAAATGAAGCTTCATGAATATGACAATAAAGATGAGGACAACAGTCTGAAAAAAAACGTAAACAGTTTTGCCAGTATATATACAGAATGGAGAGGAAGAAACTCCCAGTTTTAAATTGTTAATGACTTTATTAATTATTGGTTGCTTTTCATAAAACATGTTTTCTTTTAGACAATTTTTCTATTAGTAATACAGTCAGTTAAGTGCCATATGTGATACACGCTTTGGGCAATCATGTCTCAAAAAAGACATGACTAACTGGGAAGAAGATTATCCCGCAGTAGGTTGCCATTTCTGCGGTAGACCCAATCTGCTCTGTTATTTAACCCATAACTGAAGGGAAGAGAAGGATTAATACCTTTCCCAAGGGTATTTGAGCGTAAGTGAATGCATGGAATTCAATTGGAATTCGAACTCGGCTCATCAATTTCTCGTTCCGAGCCGATATCCACTGCACCACAACGTACATTATGCCTGCCAATACATCAAACTAAATGAAATAATACTGATTCCATTTTTAAAGAAAACTTCCAACGAAAACAAATTTATCACAATTAGCTGCATTTTAGTTACCCACATAGATGTGACAACAGCTTTTCTCACACACACACACACACACACACACACACACACACACACACACACACACACAGCGTTACATAGACAAAGTTCTCCTGAGTGTGTGGGCTGTACTTAACAAGACAATTTTTTGTATATCTCTTAAGCTGGGGCTTCCAGGGATTCTTTCAATGTGTTGTTTTGTTCCATTTTTTATCATTCCAAGTGCACCTACTATCACTAGCACAACTCTTGTTTTCAATTTCCACATTTTTTCTATTTCAATTTCCAGGTCTTTATATTTTGACAGTTTTCAAATTCCTTGGTTGCTATTTTACAATCCGCTGGACAAGCCATATCAATTAATAGATAAGTTTCTTCTTTCTGGTTTTTAACAATAATGTCCGGCCTATTTGCTTCAATTTTTCTGTCTATGTAGATGGTGTAATCCCATGGAATTGTGACATCTTCTATTTCTGTAACCGGTGCTGGGTGATGTTCATACCAGTGAACATTATTATTATTATTATTATTATTATTATTATTATTATTATTATTACATACTGCAACTTGATAGCTATAAAATTTCGGTGTTAAGACACCATCATCAGGCAATAAAATTAACCACATTTAGATTATTCAAATTTTAACAAGCAAAATCTCAAATCAGTGTTAAAACAGCCGCAAAATATTGTTGGTTTATTTAAGATGAAATTATCTATTAAGTAGGTACCTCTACTCATTTTTTATGCCAAAGTTTTAAAGGAAATTTTTAAAAATGAAAACGCTTTCTAGAAGCTCTCATTTTAGCTTTAATTGAAGGCTAAATAATTAAATGTACTATTTCCTGTAAGCAAAATACTCTTGTGTATTTTAAATAGAAATTGATTAGAATCTCAACTTTTTTAGAGCTTTCAAAAACTATCATTTTTTTCGTCCATTTTGACAGATTGACAAGTTTGTAAACAAGAGTTAATTTTCAGTTTTCAAAATATTGCAAAAATAAAATATATATCTGTGACACGTCATTTTTGGAAAAACAGCAAATTTAAAGTTAAATTAATCTGATTTAAGACAATTGTTACTTGTTTATAGTATGAAATTTAGAATAAAAGTATTTCTCAATCCCAGAGGTCATATATTTCTGACGTGTAAAATGAATGATGACAACCAAAAGTGGTAATAAGATAAGTATAGTTGACCTGAATTGACATAATTGTCCAATTTTTTTTCCTGTAAGGGAAAGAAACCGTGAAACGTGTGACCTTTTAATGTCATACACGAACTATCATGCTTAAAAGACAACCTTCCTACATACAAAAAAACATTTAAAATTACTTTAAATATCTTTTGGCACGAAGATTTTATTAAGTTTTTCAATTTTCGATTAGTAAATATAGTAATAACGTAATAACCTAACAGCAAAAAGGCTTTGAGGAATTTTTAAATATTTTTGAAACTTTATAAATTATTATAATTAAAAAAGAAAAATGAAAGCAATTCTTTTGAAATTCACTTTTTTTTTATTTTTTCTATCCTTAATATATATTTTTTAAAGCAGTTAAAAGTTTTTCTAAATTAAATAATGTCATTGTTTTATTGCATTTTATATATTATCATCCCGAGCAGATTTTTCGAAAAAAGGCTAACTTTTCTAAAATTAATAGTTTAAAAACAATCTAATTAATTTGTGAATAAATCCTGAAAGTTTAATTAAAATCCGACAATTATTTGATTATTGCAAGAATTTTCAAAATTAATGTTTTTCACCGGAAAAAAAAGTTTCGTAATATTACATCATCCATAGTAGTCTCCGTCAACATCTCAATCCGCGCTAACTCTACCCAAGAAAACCAGACCAGCAGAATATCATATTGCTACCAGAGAGGAGACTGGAACTCGTTCCGAGACTTCCTCTGCGACGTCCCCTGGAACAACGTCTTCGATCTTCCTGTCGAAGACTGTGCCTCCGAGGTCTCCTCTTGGGTTAAGGCTGGCATCGATGCTTTTATCCCGGCCAGGAAATTCCAACTAAAATCAAATTCGTCCCCCTGGTTCTCACCCGCTTGCTCGGCCGCCATTGCCCACCGGAACCATTTCTTCCGGCTCTATCGAAGCTGCTCCTCGAACCAAAACAGGCGCCTTTTCGCCTCAGCACGGAATAAGTGTAAAAAAGTACTGAACGAAGCTAAGAGGGCGTTTGCTACCAGAATGAGGCAACGCATAGCATCCTCTAAGTTTGGCTCCAAAGATTACTGGCGACTCTGCAAAAGCGTGCTCAACAAGAGCAAGACTTCAATACCCCCACTAATCAATGAATTTGAAGTTCTCACCTCCCCAGCGGACAAGGCTGAATGCTTTGCCCGTAGATTCTCCACCTATTCGACACTGGACTCGTTAGGAATACCTACACTCGACTTCCCACCCAGAACTAAGGCTCAACTAAATAACGTCCACATTACACCCTCGCTGGTCGCCAAGATAATTGCACAACTTGACCCACACAAAGCGAGGGGCGGTGACGGAATCCCAGTCATAGTACTGCAGAAATGTGCCCCTGAACTCTCCTCTGTCCTCTCTAAACTCTATAACCTTTGCCTATCTGCTTCCTGTTTTCCTGACTGTTGGAAGTTCTCCTGTGTAGTTCCTATATTTAAGAATTCTGGCGAACCCTCAGACCCCGCCAATTACCGTCCTATTAGTCTCCTTCCGATCTTTGGCAAAGTTTTCGAAGCCATTATCAACGCCGAGGTGATTCAGCATCTCACGGCCCACAGGCTTCTCTCTGACAAACAGTACGGGTTTCGCTTCACCAGGTCTATTGCTGATATGCTAACGACCATTACCGAGTACATATACCGGGCACTTGACAAGAATGGCGAAGCCCGAACCGTTGCATTGGATATCTCCAAAGCGTTCGACAGGGTCTGGCACGCTGGCCTCTTGTGCAAACTGCGGAGCTACGGGATAACTGGACATCTGTTTGACCTCATCCAGTCATTCCTCTCTAACCGCACATTGAAGGTGGTATTAAATAGGCATGCCTCCCAAAACTGCCATACGAACGCGGGCGTCCCTCAAGGTTCTATCCTAGGTCCCACGCCCTTTCTGATCTACATTAATGATCTCCCCGACGCCATTAGATCCCAAATTGGCATGTATGCCGATGACACAACAATCTACTCTCGCATCGATCAAAAACCAGGTGTGGGCGACAAAGCGAACCTCGCTGCCGTACTTGAAAACGACCTCCAATCCGTAGTGGCCTGGGGTAGGAAATGGCTAGTAAATTTCAATGCTTCTAAAACGAAGCTGTTATCAACTAACCACCATAGACAATTGCATCTACCTCCCATTAGCATGGGACAGGCTAGCCTCCCAGAGAGTAAAATATTACGCCTCCTTGGCCTTACACTTTCGGCGGTCCTCAAATGGAATGACTATATCGAATCCATTGCCAAATCTGCTGCTATGAAAGTCGGCTCTCTGTGCAGGGCCCGGAAGTTTTTCCCACCTGAATCTATTCTGCACATATACAAATCTACCATCCGCCCGTGTATTATTGAATATTGCTGCCATATCTGGTTGGGTGCCCCTGCTGCTCTCCTTGGGCTTCTTGACAAAATACAAAGGAGGATCTGTAACGTGGTTGATACTGACTTGGCAGACCGGCTGCAACCACTCTCTCACCGGCGAGATGTGGCTTCCCTGTGCCTCTTCTACAAGTACTTTCATGGCTTCTGCTCCGATGAACTTAGAGCATTGGTGCCGCCCAAGCAGGAATTTACACGAGATACTAGATTAGCAACTAGGTCCCACCCTTTTACAGTTAAACAGATAAGATGTAACCGTAAATTCTACTCCAACAGCTTCTTTTCTCGTGCTTCCCGCCTGTAGAACTCCCTTCCACAAGTCTGCTTTCCCGACATCTACAATCTCCAGGTGTTTAAATGTAGGGTCAATAGACACCTCCTATCACCCTAACTCCTAATTATTCTCAGAACACTCTCATTTACCCAACCCTCATTCTCGGTATCCTTACCCGCCTATCACCCACCCTCTGACATTTCCTAAATTTAATCATCCTTTCTCCACTCTATGTAGCCCCCTGCGCATTAGTGGCAGTGACATGCCTTGCTCGGGGTGAAACGCTTATAAACGCTTATAAAAAAATTAAAAAAACTCGTTATGGGCACCAGATTTCGCTACCTGGCTGCCCAGGAATCGCGTCAACAGATTTCACTGGGAATTCTTGTGGTATGGAAGACATAATTTATGGTATTCGCCATTCATGTTCTTCCAATGTCTTGGTTTGGTATAGTAGACTTGCTGCTTGAACTAACTAAAAAAAACGTGACAAGGTGTTAAGTCATAAAACTACTTTTCAATCGATGCCAGTATAGTATGTGGTCTATCTATTTAATTCTGGTATAGTATATGGCCTGCCTGATGTGAATGTGTTCTACCTCAGTAATAGTATATTTATAGATATAAGTATTTGACTATTGACTAACAAAGTAATTGATTAAATATAAAAGACCAATATTTACTTATACCTGAACCAAGTAAATGCTTATAGACTCAAATATAAACGAACAATTTTACTTATAACTGAACCAAGTAAATGTTTATAGAATCAAGTATGAATGAACAGTGCTGTCCTATCCCTGAACCAAGTAAATGCTTATAGACTCAAATATAAACGAACAATTTTACTTATACCTGAACCAAGTAAATGCTTATAGACTCAAATATAAACGAACAATTTTATTAATTCCTGAACCAAGTAAATGCTTATAGAATCAAGTATGAATGAACAGGGCTGTCCTATCTTTGAATCAAGTAAAAGCTTATAGACTCAAATATAAACGAACAATTTTACTTATGTCTGAACCAAGTAAATGCTTATAGATTCAAATATAAACGAACAATTTTATTAATACCTGAACCAAGTAAATGTTTATAGAATCAAGTATAAATGAACAGTGCTGTACTATCCCTGAATCAAGTAAAAGCTTATAGACTCAAATATAAACGAACAATTTTACTTATACCTGAACCAAGTAAATGCTTATAGACTCAAATATAAACGAACAATATTTACCTATGACGAGAAGTAAGCAAGTGCTTATAGGCGCAAACATAACGACTAATATTTACCTATGCCTGAATCAAGTAAATGCTTATAGACTCAAATATAAACGAACCATATTTATTTACACCTGAACCAAGTAAATGCTTATAGAATCAAATATGATTGAACAGTACTGTCCTATCCCTGAACCAAGTAATTGCTTATAGACTCAAATATAAACGAACAATATTTACCTTACCCAGAAGTAAGTAAATGCTTATAGACTCAAATATCAATTAACAATATTTACCTATCTCTGAATCAAGTAAATTTTCATCGAATCAAACAAAAACTAGTCATATTTTAAGAAAAAAGCTTGTCTATATTTCTGAGATGAGGTATTTACATTATTTATAATGTTCGGGCTGCAGTTCTCATCTTTATTGTCATATTCACGTCGTCAAGAAAATACGATCAAGTGGAGAAAACATTGATTGGATCCAGTGACTTCACCAAAGAGTTATGAGTTCAATACCTGGCGACAGCAGAGGTAAGCAAAAAATCTTAGTTGAGTTATATGGAGATAAGAGAGATATTTTGAAGTGGCATGACTCATGAAACGATAACTTTCTACCAAAGTAAGGGATCAAAATAATGGGTTCGGTTCAAAGTTTTAGCCACCTGAAGAAGCTCAGAATCTACAATGGCCGAAACACCGTGAATATGACAATGAAGATGAGGTCAACAGTCCGGACAATGTAAATAAGAGAAATGCTTATAGACTCAAATATCCAAAGAAAATATTACCTATCCTCGAGGATTATAAAGTGTTATGGTGTCCTCCTACGAGGAATGGACTCTTCCTCGTAGAAGGGCACCATAACATAGAGTCAAATATAAAAAACTGCATGTCCACTGATGCAACGTAACCTATCATATTCTGCATTGCGTTTGTGCACCTGTGCCTGGTGTAATGGTTAGCTGTCTAGTCTCGCTAAAATCATTACGAGTTCGATTCTCACATTGGTATCCAATTCTTGTCCCGCATCTAGGCTTCGCTTAGAAAACCACTTTATTTATGAAGGCTTTCCATAAAGATAAAAGGATCATCGGCTTGAGAAGATGGCTCACTCCTCCCTTTATTTTCGCTTTGAGTGCTTTTCTCTTCTTTTTGTTCCCCCTCTGTTTTATTGCTTTAGATCTGTTTTCCCTCTTGACCCTGTCTTCTTTCTCTTTTTTTCTCTTTCTTTCTCATCCCTCTCTCTTTCTGTTGTTCACTTCTCACTTCTCTTTATTCTCTCTCTCTCTCTCTTTGTTGTGTCTTTTACATCTCTTTCTTCCTATTTTCTTTCTCTTGATTTTCACACTCTCTCTATCTCTTCATTTCGTCTGCTTCTTCTTCCTTTTATCTCTCTCTCTCTCTCTCTCTCTCTCTCTCTCTCTCTCTCTCTCTCTCTCTTTCTTTCAGTTTATTCCATTATCTTTCTTTTTCATTTTTTTTGCATTCTTTCTTTTCATTTTTGTCCGCTTCTTCCTCGGTCTCTTTTTTTTTTGTCATCTTTCTCTTCATCTTTTTCTTCCGTTCTCCCTCCTTCTCTCGCATTCTCTTTCTCTCTGTTTTATTTTCTTAGGCCTCTTTTTTTCTATCTTCTGTTTCAGTTCTTTTTTCCCATCTCGCTCTTTCTTCAGTTTTTCTTTCACTTTCTCGCTTTATTTCTTTCTTTCTTTCTTTCTTTTCCTCTCTGTTTTATTTCATTGACTCACTTTTCCCTTTTTTGTGTTCCTTCTCTTGATTTTTCTCTATCCTTTTTTCTTCATTTTGTTCTTCTCTCTCCCTCCCTTCCCTGTCTCTCTCTCTCTCCCTTTCTCTCTCTCTCTCTCTCTCTCTCTCTCTCTCTGTCTTCTCTGTCTTCTCTCTATATATCTTCTCTGTCTTCTCTCTTTCCCTTCTCTCACTCCTCTCTCTCCCTTTCTCTTTCTTCCTCTCTCTCTCCCTTTCTCTTTCTTCCTCTCGCTCTCCCTTCTCTCTCTCTCCCTTCTCTCTCTCCCTCTATCTCCCTTTCTCTCTCTCTGTGTCTTCTCTGTCTTCTCTCTATATATCTTCTGTCTTCTCTCTCTCCGTTCTCTCTCTCCCTCTCCCTCTCTCTCTCTCTCTCTCTCTCTCTCTCTTGCTCTCGCTGTTTTATTTATTTTCCTCTCTTTTTTTTTTTCCTTTTTTTCGACATCTTTCTCTTGGTGATTTTTCCCTGAAGAAGAAAAAGTCGAACATATTTCATTCATTTTTTGTTTTTGTTATTGTTGTTTTCTTCTTTGTTGTTGTTTTTCAGAATTGATCTTATTTGAATACTACAGTTCTTTACAGAGTTTGTCGTCTGTAATAGGGAAGAACGTTTTGTTTTTTCTTGTTTTCGTTTTGTTTTTTGTTGTTTTTTGTTTCTTTTTTATTTCTTATCTCGTCTCTGCGCAACAGATCTGATCCTATCACCGCCAACAATCATCTGATTACCCATCGTCCATTTCGGCATGAGTCAGCGGAAAAGCCGATCAAGCGCCGGTATTGACAGGGATGACGGCTTCATGATTGGCCAAATGCCAAAACATCCCTTTTTGCGAAGGAAGTGATTAGGATTCTAATCTATAATAAATTTTTCGATTTTTGTGCACGTTTTCTTTCTCTCTAATTGCATTTTGCTCGATTGCTAATTCAAACCATTCTGTTTATTAGTTTCTTGTCTTACAAAATTAGATATTTAAAAATAGAAAATTACAGTTTCAGTCTTCCGCCTCATCAGTATTAATCTTCTGTCCTCTTATTTACAAATCAATAATTTATAAATGTAAATAGGTTCGCCTATCGCCCGGTTCACACTTCTACTCCGACTTTTGAACAGGAGTAGAAAATTAACCCTTATCTTTGCTGTGTAGGGGCCTCAGTGATGCTTATCAAATTGGCCTTGTGCCTAACACAACCGATGTCCTCACAATTTAAAATATCAGAAGGTTGAATAAATTGAAAGAATAACAAGTGTTTAATTTGTAAAATAAGTGAAATTGTATTTACGGAACAGAATAACATAAATGTATAAGAAGAAAATGTTCAAAGAGAAAATGTATGTAGTTACATGTTCCACAGAAATTCAGAGCTTATAGTTGATAGTAGCAGAATGTGTGCATGTAAAAAGATTAATCAGTCTAATGAAGTCTGTGTTCTTTTCCTTTGTATGGTCGGAGAAAAAGTGAACAGGAAAGTCAAGCAATAAAGAAGATTGTACTTATCGGAGTCAGTTGAAGTATCTTGTTATTGTTACTGTTTTCTTTGACGGTGTGTAGGTGAAGACGAAGATAGGAAAATTGAAAGGAGAAGTAGAACGAATGCATGTCGACGAGACACGACAGGGTCGGCGTCCTGAAATTTCTTCCTTACATTGCAACGGGGTTTTTCATATTAACGCTCCCATCTCGGACTGATCTGACCGGTCAAGAGACGTGGTTAAGTAGTGAATATTTGTCACGTGGTTAGATCAAAACGACATAACCATTTTTTTTTTTCAGGTGTTAAGAAAAATTGACCGGAGTCGTTGATCAATTTATTATTTCTTATCCAATCAGAATCCAGAATCTTACTTTTCACACTGACTTGTGAAATTTGCCTTGGTCTGGGTTTTTTCCAAATGTTTTCAGTCGTTTTGGTCCGATTTTGTGGGTGTGCTATTTTACTTTTTTCGTTTGAGCTAATTGATGGATAATATAGGCTTTGTAACCTATACCTGCGTTGTGGTGCAGCGGATATCGGCTCGGAACGAGAAATCGGGAAGCCGAGTTCAAATTCCAGCTGAATTCATTGCCTTCACTTACGCGCAAATACCCTTGGGAAAGGTATTAATCCGTCTCTTCCTTCCAGTTATGGGTTAAATAGCAGGACAGATTGGGTTCTATAGCCTTGGTCGGCAACCAGTCTACCGCAGAAAGCAATGGCAACCTACTGCGGGATAATCTTCTGCCCAGTCAGTCATGTCTCTTTCGAGACATGATCGCCAAAGCGTGTATCACGTATGGCACTTAACTGGCTGATTGAATATAATAGTTGGAAACATGATTAAGGCTTTTACTGTGCATAAAGTGGGGGATCAGTTTTATATTATTATGAAGTAATAAACTGATCCCCCACTAATTACTACTTAAAAATATAATACATGTCTTCTTGATCTAGCTATGAATCAAATAACAGGACAGATTGGGTTCTATAGCCTTGGTCGGCAACCAGTCTACAGCAGAAAGCAATGGCAACCTACTGCGGGATAATCTTCTGCCCAGTCAGTCATGTCTCTTTCGAGACATGATCGCCCAAGCGTGTATCACGTATGGCACTTAACTGACTGATCCTATACCTAGTCAGAATTGGATTTCCGGTTCCTTCTAAGATCTACTTTAACTTTATGCGTCTAACGTCTCCACCTTAGCTCTGAAATTTTGTTTACTCTTTATTTTTCCTGTTTAGAGTTGGGTTTCCGTAATGTTCTAGCACAAAGGTGTCAATTTCTAATTTATTTTTCCCATATATATTAGAAATTTTTTTTAGATATTCTACACTTTCATGGGTAATACGTATTTCACAGCTTAAATAAAGTTGCTGTATCTTTTGGGTCTGACTAGCAGCTTTCTTTAAGCTGTGAAATACGTATTACCCATGAAAGTGTAGAATATCTAAAAAAAAATTTTTTCTAAATTATATTACTCTGTTAGATTAAATAAATAAATTTAGCATTGAGTTCTTTTGAGTTCGTCTCTATCGGAATTTACCGGACTTATATACCAAGTATTCTACGTTATATATAATTTTACATGTATCTGGTTCCAATAATCATTTAAAGATTTTGGAATCAGTCTGCATATCATTATGGAAGCCTTCTCTTTGCCGGCAGAAGGATTTTGTGAAGTCTCTTCATTTGTTGGGGGATATTTTATTTTAATTGTCCCTCAATAATTATTTACACGCGATTTCTTCTCCCCTCATAATATATATATATATATATATATATATATATATATATATATATATAATTATTGTAGTGTTTTTGCCCCACGTTTTTTTTTGGGGGGGGGGGGGGCTTTTCTTTTCGTTACTTTTCTTTTGTTTGATTTTTAACTCCAATGATTTTCTCCTGATGAGATGTTGGACGAAAGGGCTCTAGTGACTGTTAATAAATTCCTTATTTTTAAAGTAGTATATATATATATATTAAAGGCAAAAACAGTGATTGTTCCAACGAGAGAAATTGATATAGAATAAAAAGTGCGAGAAGCCGAGAACGTTTTGTTTAAAGTGTAAATTTATTGTTCATATTATTATTATTATTATTATTATTATTTTACTTGCTTTTTGTATGATATATTAAGTGTCCATAATAGTATTTGTGACGCTACACGTGTTTCGAGTCTAATGTTAACTCTCTTCAGGCGAATAAGCTTGTGACGTCACATGTTGAGATACGCTTGCTTTTCTGATGGCCAAAGCATCGTGTATAAATAGATAAGTCAAGTGGTGACCAGGTCAGAGAGTTTAAATGTGTGCGTGCGTGTTGCATTGTTTTTTTTTTTTTGTTTTTTTGTTTTTTTGCACACGCACGTTAAGTTTCTTCTGTCGCCTTCGTTGTCTGTAATGAAATTTTTTTCACTGACTTGCAAAATTTGATTTCGTCTTTATGCTTCAAAATTGTTTTCGGTGATTTTGAGTCAATTCTACTCTACGGGTCATCTATTTCTTTTTATTGTTTTGGAGATACTATTTGAGTTTAGTGTGTGTGTGTGTGTGTGTGTGTGTGTGTGTGTGTGTGTGTGTGTGTGTGTGTGTGTGTGTGTGTGTTTGCCTGTGTGCTTGTGTGTTTGTTATTTTCATGTGAATTTCGTGTGTCTGTGTGTGTCTTAGGTTTTGTTGTTTTGTTGAGGGAAGGCTTGTATTTTTTATAAATATTTCTTCCCGCATCATGAGTGTGTCATAATCAACATTTTGGTAGATAGGCATTACTCTGAATTTACCTCCACTGTATTCATGTAAATGTTGGGAGACGTACAATTTCCTGTTATTGGATAGTTTAATGTTACTTCAGTGCAGGGCTATTCTTTTATTCAGGCCTTGTGTCGCCCCCACGTATATTTTTGCGCATTCATTGCATTTTAGAACATAAATTACGTTTTTAGAGTTGCATCTTAAATCTGCTTTTATTGAAATGTTTTCCTTCTATTATTATGTTGCATATCCCACATCCTTTTTGTTGCATTTTGTGACCCCTGTGTTGTGTGTTGCTCGAATTTTGATGAGGTTAGGATGTTTTTTAAATTTTGAGGTTGGCGTTTGCTATTAATTATTGAAGTTGTCTTTAAGATTTCCTTTATTTTATCATATATATATATATATATATATATTGTTTTTCTTTAATCCGAAATGGAAGTGTAGGAAGGTAAATTCCAAGAACCTGATCCTAATCAATATTAAAAATGTTTAATATTAAAAAGTGATGCAGGCAGAGAGCTCAATGTATTAAGAATACAGAGCCAATAAAAATTAGAGAAAATTTTCAAAATTCAAAGGTTTCGGATGTACATTTCAACATAGGATCTCTACTAGAGATTCTACGTCACGTCAGCGACATTGTTTTTTACAAATGGCGAAGGACCTGGGGTAGAGTGTGGAGGGGTTTTAGGTTACCAACGGTCACAAAGTAGAAAAATAAAATCTAAATCCACCTTCCTTAAATTCGATATTGTCGATTTCTATTCCTCTATATCAAGGGACCTTCTTGAGAGCTATTTAAGATTTGCTAAAAATTACGTGAACATTTCGGATAGGGACTACGAAATTATCTTTGCGGCCAGAAAATCCATTCTCACCTTTGATGATTCCACATCGACAAAGGGGCCGGTGGAGGTTTTTGACGTCCCTATGAGAGCATATAATTCAGCCCAGGTGGCAGATTTTGTGGGAATTTACATTTTAAATATTCTAAGCAGATTTTCAAACCCAAAACAATTAGACCTATATCGGGACGATGGATTAATAATTATCCCTAATTCCAATGGGCCCTACACAAATAGGATACACAAAAAATAATTAGAGCCCTGAAGTACCTCGGTTTGAAAGTCGAAGTCACCTCTAATCTTAAAATTGTAAACTATCTAGACATCGCCCTTAACTTAAATGATGGATCCTACCAACCATTTCTCAAAGAAAATAGTTCCCCCACTTATATTAATATTTCATCCAACCACCCCAAAAATATTATAAAACAGATACCCAATATCGTGAATAATAGAATCAACCAATTATCATCCAACGTTAAAACTTTCAACGCAAGTAAAAATATTTACAATAAGGCCCTTCAAAAAAGCGGATATAAGAACAAGTTAACATATAATAAACCTACAATAGACTCCCAATCATCCAAAAATAAAAATAAAGGAAACTGTAGAAAAAGAAAGATAATTTGGTTTAACCCCACTTATTGTAAACTAACTAACATCAATATTGGTAAATATTTTCTCAAGTTAATAGACAAACATTTTAATAAAAGTAACCCTCTACGGAAGATTTTTAATAGGTACACCCTTAAAATTAGTTATTCTTGCACCCCGAATATGGACAGCCTTATTAGTTCCCATAATAGGAGCATTCTGGTGAACTTGCGCAATGCTGAATCTAGGTCCGGAATTCTAAACGAATGCAGCTGTAATTCTGTGGAAGCCTGCCCGGTGGAGGGAAAATGCAAATCCACCCAGGTTTTTTTTTTTTAATCATCTCACCCCAAGCAAGGCATTCAACTGCCACTATTGCGCATGGGGCTACATAGGGGAAGGTAAAGAGAAGGAGTGGTTAGACATAGGGAATGTCAGGAGGAAGGTGACAGATGAGTAAGGATACCGAGGATGAGGGTTGGGCAGATGGGAAGAGTGTTTGATAGAATGGGAGCAGGTTAGTGTGTTAGGAGGTGTCTATTGACCTTACATTTAAACTCTTGGAGATTGTAGCCGTCGGGGAAGCAATCGTGTGGAAGGGAATTCCACAGTCGGGAAGTGCGAGGAAAGAAACTGTTGGAGTAGAAGTTGCGGTTGCATTTTATCGGTTTCACTGTAAAAGGGTGGGATCTAGTTGCTAATCTAGTATCTCGTGCAAATTCGTATTTAGGGGGCACCAGTGATCTAAGTTCATCGGAGCAGAAGCCGTGAAAGTATTTATAGAAGAGACACAGGGAAGCCATGTCACGCCGGTGGGAGAGAGACTGCAGGCGGTCTGCCAAGTCTGTATCTATCACATTACAGACCCTCCTCTGAACCTTATCGAGAAGCCCGAGGAGAATAGCAGGGGCACCCGACCAGATATAGCAGCAGTATTCAATGCACAGGCGGATAGTAGATTTATAGATGTGCAGGATATATTTAGACGGAAAAAACTTCCGGGCCCTACACAGAGAACCGACTTTCATAGTAGCGGATTTAGCAATGGATTCGATATAGTCATTCCATTTGAGGTCCGCTCAAAGTGTGAGACCAAGGAGGCGTAGTGTTTTACTCTCTGGGAGGCAAGCCTGGTCCATGCTAATGGGAGGTAGGTGAGATTGTCGATGATGGTTAATTGAGAGTAGCTTCGTTTTAGAAGCATTAAAATTTACTAGCCATTTCTTGCCCCAGTCCAATATAGATTGAATGTCTTTTTCAATCTGGGCTGCGAGGTTAGTTTTGACGCCTACACCAGATTTTTGTAGAAGGCGAGAGTAAATTGTGATGTCATCGGCGTACAAACCTACTTGGGCTCTTATGGAATCAGGGAGATCATTAATGTATATCAGGAAGAGTGTAGGACCTAAGATGGAGCCTTAGGGGACACCTGCGTTTGTATGGTAGTTCTGGGAGGCATGTCCGTTTAATACCACCTTCATTGTGCGGTTAGAGAGGAATGACTGGATTAGTTCAAACAAATGTCCAGTTATACCATAGCTCCGCAGTTTACATAGAAGGCCAGCATGCCAAACTCTGTCGAACGCCTTAGATATATCCAATGCAACGGTTCGGGCTTCGCCATTCCTGTCGAGTGCCTGGTATATGTACTCGGTGATGGTCGTTAGCATATCAGCAGTAGACCTGGTGAAGCGGAAACCATATTGCTTGTCCGAGAGGAACCTGTGTGCTGTGAGATGCTGAACCACCTCGGCGTTGATAATGGCTTCGAACACTTTGCCAAAGATCGGAAGAAGGCTGATAGGGCGGTAATTTGCAGGGTCAGAGGGTTCTCCAGTGTTTTTAAATATAGGAACTACAGAGGAAGATTTCCAGCAGACAGGAAAGCAGGAAGCAGATAGGCAGAGTTTGTAGAGCTTAGAAAGGACAGAGGAGAGTTCAGGGGCACATTTCACACTCCACCCATGTCTATTGAACAGGTTAAGAGGCTCATCCCTTGTTCCCTGTTTAGGATATGGTTTCCGGCTTTCTCTTTTCCGATCTTTTCACTATTACGTAGCCCCCTGCACATCAGTGGCATTACCGCCTTGCTCGGGGAGATACGATTAAAAAAAAACAAAAAACCCACCGCTCGCTTTGTGAGGGTCAAGTTTTAAGATTATCTTAGAGACAAGCGAAGGTGTAATGTGGACATCATTCAGTTGTGCCTCGGTTCTAGGTGAGAAGTCGGGTGTAATAACTCCAGATGACTCCAGACTCGAATTGTTCGAGAATCTGCGGGCAAAGCATTCAGCCTTATCTGCTGGGGAGGTGAGGACCTCAAATTTGTTGATTAGCGGGGGTATTGTGGACTTGCTCTTGTTAAGTACTCTTTTACAGAGTCGCCAGTAGTCTTTAGCGCCGAATTTAGAGCATGCTATGCGTTGCTTCATTCTGGCAGCAAACAACATCTTAGCTTCGTTAAGTATCCTTTTACACTTATTACGAGCTGAAGTGAAAAGGCGCTTGTTTTGGTCCGACGCGTAGTTACGGTAGAGTCGGAAGAAATGATTCCGGTGGGCAATGGCAGCCGAGCAAGCGGGTGAGAACCATGGAGACGAATGAGATTTAAGCTGGAATTTCCTAGCAGGGATAAAGTCATCGATGCCAGCCTTAAGCCAGGAGGAGACCTCGGATGCACATTCTTCGATGGGAAGACTAAAAACGTTGTTCCAAGGGATGTCACAGAGGAAGTCTCGGAACGAATCCCAGTCTGCTCTTTGATAGCAGTAGGATATTCTACTTGTCTGGGTATCATGGGTCGGGCGGGAGTGGAGGGAAATATTGACGCACACTACAGTGTGGTCAGAGTTTCCGAGTGGGCAGAGTTGTCTGGTAGTGCAAGAGTCTGGGATGGAAGTGAAGCAGAGGTCTAGAAGTGAGTCCCTTCTGTTAGGGTTGTTGGAGAAACGCGTGGGGAAGTCTACTACTTGTGTAAGAGATTGGGTGATTGAAAAGTTCATGGTGCGGACACCAGCAGGGTCGGTGTCAGCGTTTTTCAGCCACTTGGAGTGGTGGGCGTTAAAGTCACCAAACACGAATACATGGGCAGAGGGATGGGAAGAAATGGCTTTGTCGATATTGACAGAAATGATGTCAAATAACGAACAGTCAGGGGAGGAAGGAGAGGGGTAGAGAAAGAAGAGATAGCTAATCGAGCTAAGAAGTGAGAGGCGGAAGCACATGAAAGAATAAATCAACTTTACATCAACTTTAAATCAACTTTACAGTGTTAGCTGCTTGTGGTAAGTCAACTTTATGATAAGGTGATTTATGAAGCCCGCATTTCTCCATTTAACAAAAAAAAACGACTTCCGGACCTATATCGGTATGTCCGCCGGTCCTTTCAAACAATGACTGCATAACCACAGGTACTCCTTTTCGAACCCCGGTCAGAGGTACCAGACAGCCCATTCGCGGGCATTCTGGAAAATGAAAGAGGAAGGGCTGGATCCTGAAATTAGCTGGAAACTGATAGGTTCAGCCCCTATTCCGAGGAATATTCGTGATAGGTGCTGTCTATGTTTACTGGAAAAAATTTCAATATTAAAATACCCCCACCAACACCGGCTACTGAATCTTAGGAGGGAATTCATCAGTAAGTGCCGCCACAAGGCACATTTTTCGAATACTTAAATTTAGAATTTAAATCCCCGTTGACTAGATGTTAGAATATAAATTAAAAGGATTCAATTTAAGTTTTAATCTTAATTTTACCCTAACGTTAACCTTAAAAATTATTTAAACCCCCCTACCTTCCTATCCCAAGCTCCTTTAATTGCCTATCTTTAGAAAATATGGATTCTTTTACTAAACCCCTTTTTTCTTGGTTAACAAATATATGTATATATATATTTTTTTTTCTCTAATATTTTTTTCTCTAATATTTTTTCTCTAAAAATTTTTTAACTGATAACTTCCTGTAATTGGAAGGTTCTACCTAAAAGGTTTAATCAAATAAACTTAAATAAAAAATTTTAAAATCTGATATTGAAACCCATTCCTTCTCGTCTAAATACACCTCTTCAAACAGCCCAAAATCTTAACCTTAAAAAAGTAATTTAACTCATTTAGTTGTCTATCTTTAGAAAATATGAACTCCTATTCCTCCCCTTCCTAAATATCCCATTTCAACACCCTGTAACCCCGCGACTACCAGCTCTGTCCTTTTCTACTTTGTGACCGTTGTTAACCTAAAACCTCTCCACACTCTACCCCAGGGCCTTTGCCATTTGGAAAAAAACAATGTCGCTGACGTGACGTAGAATCTCTATTAGAGATCCTATGTCGAAATGTACAACCGACACCTTTGAATATTGAAAATTTTCTCTAATTAATATATATATATATATATATATATATATATATATATATATTCCATTTGTAAACGCGTTATTACGTGACCTAGGTTTCTACCATGAGTGGGATCTTCAGGCGATTTTTAATTACTGATTTTACCGTTTACCGTTGTTCTTTTTAAGAACGCTCACGTAACGGTGTTCTTTTTTGAACGCTCACGTGGCAGGGAATTTTTAACGCGCAATTTTTCTAATTGAAACGAATTATGGCGTTTTCATCCATGGTTGTATTATCCTAGTAGATATTTTTTAGTATGGTTACACTTAATCATAATATACCTATTAGGTTAAAAAAAAAAAACGCCGTTACGTGAGCGTCTTTATAAAGAAAAGCGGTAAATAGTAAAATCAGTTATTAAAAATCGCCACTCATGGTAGAAACCTAGGTCGCATAATAACTCGTTTACAAATGGAAAATATTCAAAAGTTCTACAGTATAATTGTATTGAACACTTTTTAATACAAATGTGCACTGGTCTAACCCTATTATGACCAAAAACTGAGTTATTAAACAATCAATATATATTTTTAAAAAAAAACTCAATATACAGAGCTAACAATATCACATAGAACGAAAGACATACCACTTATTTGTAAAGTCTGGTTATTGCCTGAGGAGACCGGTGTAATCGAAACCTGGGCAACAAGTAAGTGGTGTGTGTTTCGTTATATCTAAACTTATTTATAAATGGAACTTTGTCTCTCTGTGTGTCTGTGTGTATGTGTGTGTGTTCTTGAAAATTTACACAGTTATACTATAAGCATCTGCGAGTGTTCTTAGCTAGGTTTTGTGTCGAGGTACCCCCGATAAATATCAATAATCGAAAAAATTGGGTTATAGAAGGAGTGGTCCGATTTTAATCAAATTTGATACACTCATAGACAAAGACATAAGAAACGATATTCAGAAGTTTCAAGGTTGCAGTTCTTACAATAGTGCAGAAAATCGATAATATATATATATATATATATATATATATATATATATAAGGCAAGATGTTTGTGTGTGAGTCTGTTTATCTGCCTGTATGTCTGTATTTTTTTCAGCCTTTTTATTTTTATTTTTGCTTCGGGTTTGGCTCTAAGTAAGTATAATTGTAGTTCTTAGTCGCAGCCATGATATCATTTACTCAGAGGACTTATTTAGCCTTCAAAATTCAGTTTACGACGAAAACAACTTATTTGATATCGATAGCAGGAAATCAAAATTTGACTTACATCCATTCATTTTTCTTTCAGTCTACGGTTTCGCTTTAACTGGAAACAACTATTGCTTTTTAATCTTTTGTGCCAACGTCCAAAGAGTCTGAGCTCCGGGACTATGGATTAGTTTTAAAATTTTCTTTATACCCGAGCAACGCCGGGCTATATGCTAGTGACTTATATACATATGAAAAACAAATAGAAAACGTTCATGAATCTAACATTTTTCACTTTTAATAAAGCTTCATCAAAGAATGGGATATGAAGACGAAAGAAATTCTGGCATTTGTTGCTTGATTCTCATTGGTTAATCATGTTTCATTTGCATTTAACTTGTTAAACAAATGTTAGTATAATTTGTGGCACTTCAAATACAAGGAGAGACAATGCATTCATTCAAAGTTTCAGGAAACGAATGGATTCCAAGCTATAAATATTGCTTTATGCATTTAAGTATGCTATAAATAATTGTAGTTTATATATATACATACGGAAAATTAAGGCAGACACGTTATTTCATGGTAAATCGGAAGTTTGGGCCTATTTCAGGCGAACCATCATCAGCTTTCGTCTTTACTGTATAAAAGGATTTTACACGAATGCTTTGTACAATAAAGACGAAAGCTGATGATGGTTCGCCTGAAATAGGCCCAAACTTCCGATTTACCATGAAATAACGTGTCTGCCTTAATTTTTCTTATATTTGCTCAATATGTATTTATATACATATATATTTAGAGCTCTCTTAGAGAGTTATCCTACCACTGTATGTACAGGATACTCCTTTGAATTCTTATATACTCACACTGCATGCTTATATATATATATATATATATATATATATATATATATATATATATATATATAACATGAATATGTTTATAATACCACTACAAAAGTAGCTATTTTGTTTCGACACTTATTGTGTCTTATCAAGTGATGAAGTTTATTTCAAGTTGACGGGGTTTAAAATGTTAAAAACAAGCAAACCCACCTTAGTCAGGGAGGCAATGTTGCATAGACAGTGTGAACCAATCAGAATAAAATAACTTCTAATTTGAAGAATATGTGAGGAAACTCAAACATAATTTTGGTGGCATTAATATTAATATTTGATTAAATTGAGATCAGTATTATTAATTGACTATTAGATTCACTTTATTTTTATTGCGAATTTTAAAAATTCTAAGTTTAACAAATTATTAGATTTAGAAAGTCATTCATATATTAAACGAGGAAAAAAATGAACGCACACTTATAAACCTACAAACATCATCACATGGACAAATAGGCGAGTATACACACATACTCTGGCAAACAGACAACTATACAGATTAATATACGCACGCATATATACATACACAAATTTCAAAAAATTTGGTTTTATCGACTTGTCAATTTGTCTGTTAAATGTTAAAGCTAGATTTGGAAACTGACTGAACCGCTACAATATTGGATACATGTAAGAGCGAATTCGTAAGATGACTAGCCTATCTCTAACTATTTGGCGCGTGTAATGATATGCGCTAAAAAGTCTGCCTATTTCCACTGAACGCCCATGGTCCAGGGGTAGAGTCGCCGACGGACGCCATTTCGGTCGGGTTTCAATCCTGGGTGAAAAGGCAATCGGAGTCTAACCGTACTGATGAGCTGTGATACGGCGAAACAGATCTGTCTGCGGATGACTATATATATATATATATATATATATATATATATATATATATATATATTCGTGTAAAATCTTTTGTACAATAAAGACGGATGCTAAAGATGGTTCGCCTAAAATAGGCTTATACTTCGGATTTACCATGAAATAAATTGACTGCCTTAATTTATATATATATGTGTGTGTGTGTTGATATATATGCGTTTGTCATAACATTCGTCTAACGCTCATAATTCTGGTTAATAATACTGTTAAGGGAACACTGGAATAAAAGAATATGAGAGACATGGATTAATAACGCAGTAATAGAGAATACTGTAGTTCCGTGCGGCAATGCGTACGACTCAACCGCAACGCCTTGCGACCCACTTTGCGACGACCGTTCTATGAGCAGGTGTTATACTCATGGCGGATCGGCGAGTCCGTGTTTAACAATTAATGAAGAGAAGGTCGGTCGTCTTTTTACACAACAACAACAACAACAATAATAAATTCTGCACCTGCTCTCCTCTACTTTACTAAGCTAGAACGTGCCTATTGAAGTATGATGATCAACTTAGAGACGTTGCGGTTGAGTCGTAAGCATTGCCGCACTGAACTACAATATTCTCTATTACTGGTGTTTTGTTGTTCTTTCCTCGTGGTGTGTCTCATTCTCATGGCCTTGTGCTAAACAAAGCTAAGGTTCGTAAACAATTTTGATGTCTATTTCGCAGTTGAGGGATTTGCATCACAGATCAATATTCGGGCCCGGGTGAAAAAATGAAAAATTCAAGCGCCATGTTATAACCTTGTAAAATTGACGCAATGCAATCTTCTTATCCGCATTTGATAAATTAATAAAAATTAATAAATAGTAAATTTGTTGCGTCGCTTTGATTTACACCTTTTTGTTAATTCTTCAGATTTACAGAAAGTTTTAAAAATTTAAGATTTAAATTTTTCTTGAAACTTAAACGTGTAACTCAGTGGTTTAAATCATCAATTTTGATCCGAACTTAAGATAAAAATGTATATTATTATTATTATTTTTATTATTGATGATGATGATGATGATGATGATGGGATGTGCGTGGGTGCTACATCAGATATCAGCTCGGAACAAGAAATCGGAGAGTAGAGTTCGAATTCCAGTTGAATTCGTTATATTCTCATGAGCGCTAATACCCTAGGGAAAGGTATTAATCCGTCTCTTTTCTCTCCTGCTATGGGTTAAATAACAAGACAGATTGGGTTGTATAGCCTTGGTTGGCAACCAGTCTCTCGAAGAAAGTAATGGCAACCTACTGCGAGAAAATCCTCTGTCCAATCAGTCATATCTCTTCCGAGACATAATTGCCCAGGCGTCTCTCACGTATGGGATTCATCTAACTGAATATAATAGTTGGAAACATAAGTAAAGCTTCTACTGGGCATAAAGTTGGGGATCGATTTTCTGTTGTTATGAAGTAATAAACTGATCCTCTGCTAATGTCGCAAGGCATTGCGGTTGAGTCGTACGCATTGCCGCACTGAACTACAGTATTTTCTATTACTGCGTTATTAATCCATGTCTCTCATGTCCTTTTATTCCAGTGTTCCCTTAACTGTATTATTAACCAGAATTATGAGCGTTAGACGAATGTTATGACTCCTTACTAATATAATAATATAATGTATTAATTCAACTAAAATCAGCATGGAATTACCTGCAGAAAATAAACTGGAAGAATTACTATCACAATACTTCGAAATTACTAAACCTTTTACTTACTCTGAAATAATACGACACAATGCTGAACATTGAATTCAAACTAACAGATCCCCTGTCTATTCTCAACCTCAACGACAACATCCCAAGAAATATCACATCACAGAAGAGGAGTTCCAACATATGCTAGATTTGGGAATCATCTGACCTTCTTCTAGCCTTTATGTGATGGTTTCAGTTACGTTTGACACAAGGCCATTTTGCAAACATAGCCAATGCTTTCTACAATGTGAACAAGTCATATTAAGTGTTATTTTCGTTTTTGTGTTTATTTTTTAAATTTATTTATTCTTAATAATAAACACTATTTAAAAATTAAAAATATTAAAAAATGTAAACATTTTGCATTTATTTAATCAGATTCCCCACTCATAGGTTAAATAGCATGGTAGACAAGGCTCCCAAAGCCTTCGGTGACGGCCAGTCTACATGGACTAGTCTGAATAAAAGAAAGAGAAAAGGTAATGGAAAATGACTCCACTATCTCTGCAAGGAAGTCATGGCAATTCAAATATAATAATAAAAAAAGAAGAATCTGTAGAGAGTCTTGATTGCTTTTGTCCTGAAGAGAGAAAGACTATTAATAGAAAAGTGTGGAGAAAGCAATGGAAAACCACTACCTTTTCCAAGATGTCATTGCAATTCATAGATAATAATGAAAAATAATGTGGAGATCTATAATTGTCTGAAAAGACATGAAATTTAAAAAAAATAAAATATTGCCAGTGAAGTCTTTACATTTCAATGACAAATCAAAGTCTCCACACATATCAAATATTGAGCTGATAAGTACGGATACCACACTTTGTTCAAAGTCAAAAGACTGAGACGCTATTTGTCTACTTCCTCATTAGGGTATGTTGCAACACTAGATTGACTTTAAAGTGGAGCTTCACACACAGGTTGTACCATAAATTTTCCACTTTCCTTATCACGTCCTTTTTTAACAAACAACTTAGATTGACCCTGACCCTATCATCTCTCAGCTGCCAATAATCCTTGTTCACTTCTATGGCCCCCCTTTGAATTTTGAACTCTCTCATACACACATAGACAAAACACGTGTCTATCGCACATGCTTGTTTCACACACAAACAAGATTCTTTTTATAACTTTTAATGTTTTTTCCTTTCATTACAATTGTCTATTCGTGTAATTCTTTTTGTTAATAGATGCATTGTGGTTTGTTTTATATTTATTGTTTTGCGTTAGTCATTTTAACCTGAACATACATTGAGTCTGCTAATATTGTTTGCAGGATGAATTTTATAGGTGAATATATATATATATATATATATATATATATATATATATATATATATATATATACTATCAAAAGTGTTGATTCCTACAAGATAATAGTGGCTAATATTCATTTAAACATAGCATCCTGCACCAAAGCTCTAGACAGCACTTCCACTTTGCACTTTCCCTGGAAACTATCGCCCGGTTCACACTCCACCCACGTCTATTGAACAGGTGAAGAGGCTCATCACTTGTTTCCTGTTTAGGATGTGGTTTCCGGTTTTTTTCTCTTTTCCAATCTTTTCACTCTTTATTTTATTTTATTTTTTTTTCAATTGGAGTAGATAGACTAAACTATCGCCCGGTTCACACTCCACCCACATCTATTGAACAGGTGAAGAGGCTCATCCCTTGTTTCCTGTTTAGGATGTGGTTTCCGTTTTTTTCTCTTTTCCAATCTTTTCACTCTTACGTAGCCCCCTGCGCATCAGTGGCGTTTTCGCCTTGCTTGGGGTGATATGATTAAAAAAAATAAAAATAACTACTTACTAATATAATAATATAATAATATCCGTCTTTTCTCTCTGGCTATGTATTAAATAACAAGACAGATTGGGTTCTATAGCCTTGGTTGGCAACCAATCTACCACAGAAAGAAATGGGAACCTACCGTGGGAAAATCTTCTACCCAGTCAGTTATGTCTGTTTCGTGACATGATCGCCCAAACGTGTATCACGTGTGGCACTTTACTGAATGATGATGATACTGTTATACCACCCATACCCGTGATTGTTAAGCCACATGCACGCTGATATGGAATTAGTAACCACACACTTCGCAGCACATGCTTTCAAGTCCCATGCGGATACTAACACTCCACATGTGAGCGATTTAGATGCGGACTTGAACAACCAAGTGTTAGTAGGCTTAGGTAGCCTGGAGAATAATTCCTATGTTCTTATAAGATTTCTACCCATATCTTTCAATAAATAAATAAATAAATACCTCTTTCAAAGAATCCCTGCTTTGACTTATCGAATGTTTCCTGAGGCTTCTCTGTTTTCATGTTTTCAAAAATCCAAAGAATTAGAACATCTGAGCCTAAGTCTTGATTACTGACAGTAAGCTCTGCTAAGACTTTTTTTTTAAAAAATCATTTTTGTAAGACATATTTAAAAAGGATTTTTTTACAGTTTACATGTGTATAGATTTGATTTACGGCTTAAAAAAAATTATTTGTTAATTCTTTCTTCAGATTTACAGAATGTTTTAAAAGTTTAAGATTTAAATTTTTCTTGAAACTTAAATGTGTAACTCAGTGGTTTTGAGGCCTTAATTTTGGCCTGAAATTCAGGAGCAATGTATAAGATGATATTATCATTATTTTTTTATTTATTTTTTTTAATCATATCACCCCAAGAAAGGCGGTAACGCCACTGATGTGCAGGGGGCTACATAAAAGTGAGAAGATTAGAAAAGAGAAAAACCGGAAACCACATCCTAAACAAGAAACAAGGGATGAGCCTCTTCACCTGTTCAATAGACGTGGGTGGAGTGTGAACCGGGCGATAGTTTAGTCTTGATGATAATGATGATGATATTATTGTTATTGATGATGATCATGGTATCATTGATGATAATATTATTATTATCATTACTATTGTGATTTTTATCATAATTCGATTCCTGCTATGGTCACACCACCTACCAAGTCTGCGGAAAGACAGAAGGCAGGTCGCGGTGCGTTGTTATGGCTACATTTCATTTTTTTTCTATCTCCATAACATCCTTAGCTTTACATGGACTAACTTCTTCTTAGTGTGTGGGCTGTACTTAACAAGACAATTTTTTGTATATCTCTTAAGCTAGAGTTTCCAAGGATTCTTTAAATGTGTTGTTTTGCTCCATTTTCTATCATTCCAAGTGCACCTACTATTATTGGTACTATCCTTAACAAGACAATTTTTTGTATATATCTCTTAAGCTAGGTTTTCCAAGGATTCTTTCAATGTTTTGTTTTGTTCCATTTTTTATCATTCCATTATTATTATTATGTCATTTTTCATCATATTTCGATTTCTGCTATGGTCGCACTACCAACCAAGTCTGCGGGAAGACCTAAGGCAGGTCGTGGCGTGTTGTTATGGCTCCATTTCATGTTTTTTCTATCTTCCCCATCATCCCTAGCGTTACATAGACAAAGTTCTCCTTAGTGTGTGGGCTGTACTTAATAAGACAATTTTTGTATATCTCTTAAGCTAGGGTTTCCAGGGATTCTTTCAATGTGTTGTTTTGTTCCATTTTTTATCATTCCAAGTGCACCTACTATTACTGGCACGATTCTTGTTTTTAATTTCTACATTTTTTCTATTTCAATTTCCAGGTCTTTATATTTTGACAGTTTTTCATATTCCTTGGTTGCTATGTTACAATCCGCTGGACAAGCCATATCAATTAATAGACAAGTTTTTTTCTTTCTGGTTTTTAACAATTTAACAATTTTTATTATTATTATTTTTATTATTATTAATCCTTTGATTTTTGGTGGATACTCATTTCTTTCTGGGTCCCAACCAGAGATCTAAAGTCAAAGATGGCTTCATGACATTTTCCACAACCCTAAGATCACGCATATTTTACATAGATAAAGCCCTTTGTAAAGAGTGAACTGCACTTGCAAATACATTCTTTTTATGTATGTCTTTAAGGCTTGGGAATCCTTTCAATCAGTCTATCGGAATCTTTTCCAATCAAACTGAGGGCTACAATTACAACTGGAATTTTTGATGTCGTCATACGCCATATTCTTTTAGATTTTAGATTTCTAGGTCCTTGTATTTTGATAGTTTTTTTTTTTTAGTATCTTCAAAGATACATTACTCTCTGCGGAGACTTCTTCTTCTTCTATGTGCCCTGTCCCTTCAGGACGTAGGCGATCATGGATCTCCACGTCTCCCTATCCCTTGTGGCTCTTAGTATGTTTGCTCCTGTTGCTCCTGGCAACCCCCGTTCCGTCATCCACCTGATCAGGCCCTGCAAATATGTTATCCGCTGCCTTCCTCTGTCTCTCCTTCCTTCTATCTGACCAGTCAGTATCAGGTTCTCCAGGCTTTCCTTCCTCATTGCATGTCCCAGGAACTTCAGTTGTCTCTTCCTGATGCTCAGCATCAATTTCCTTTTTGTTGCCATTCTTTCTAACACTTCGTCGTTGCTTGTATGCTCAGTCCATGATATCCGTAGCATCCTTCTGTAGAACCACATTTCGGCCGCTTCCAGTTTTGTCCTCATTTTCGATGATATTGTCCAGCATTCACAGCCGTACTGAAGAACTGACATCACGTAGCAGTCTAGCACTCTTTTCTTCGTTTCTATTGAGATCTTCCTGTGTGTTAGTATTTTGCTCATCTTCTGGAACGCGTCCTTTGCCATGCCAATTCGCCTTCGGATCTCCGTGTCGCACTTTCCATCTCCTGTTAGAACACTTCCTAGGTGCTTAAATTCTTGGACTTGTTTGATTCTGTTATCCCCCACCTGTATTTGGCATTTTGGGTTGTATCTTTTGCTGATGACCATGCACTCAGTTTTCTTAAAGTTTATTTGTAGTCCCATCTTGTCACTCTCCACTGCTACTTTCTGTATGAGATCTTGCAGTTTCCTTTCCGTGTCCGCAATCAGTACTGTATCGTCCGCGTATCTTATGTTGTTCAGGTTGTGGCCTCCAATAATAAATCCTGGTGTGTCATCTAGGGTCCTCAAAATATTCTCGCTGTATAGGTTGAACAAATCCGGTGAAAAGACACAGCCTTGTCTTACGCCTTTTTCTATCTTTGTGTATCTACTGAGGTCGTTACCTGTCCGTATGCAGGCCGTTTGCTGCCAGTAGAGATTCTTGATTATTCTTATATCTTTGCCGAAAATGTCGAGGTTTCCTATCATTTCCATCAATTCTTTGTGTCGTATTTTGTCGAATGCTTTCGCGTAATCATGTTAAAAAAAAATTTCAAAGGCACATTTTGTTTTTGTGGCCTGATCACTTTTTTTTTTTTTTAATCGAATTCACTGCAAGCGAGGCACAACTGCCAAGATATGAGGAATAAGATAGATGGGGTCAGGTAAAGCATAAGAGAAAGATCAGAATCAAGTGGGTAAACTCTTGGCGATTGTAGCTACCATATACGACTGTATAAACTACAAAAAAAAGTTCAGAAATAATCAAGAAATAATTTTAATAAAATCTCGTCTCAGATGTTCGAACAGAAAGAAACTCGGAAACGTTCACTATTAGCAATGAAAAGTCCGTCGAAAAATCAAGATATATAAGCAATCAATTGCTGATACAACCTAACGAGTGGACGGTGTAATTCCCGGAGCGTCTGAAGTCGGAATGCTGAGAGTAACAGCTAAGCAACCCACATATCACTTATATTAGGATTGGGTTTCCGGTTCCTTCAACTCTGTACTTCTGGCGTCTTCACTTGAAATCTGAAATGTTATTCAGTATTTTTTCGCCTCTCCAAATAGAAATAGATATATTTACCTATCCTCTGATTCAAAATCCTACCTGATCTTTTGAAGAGGAGTAGAGGTTCATCCCTTGATTTCTGGTTAGGATTGAGTTTCCCTTTCCTTCTAACTTCTACTTCAACACTATACTCCTAATGTCACTGTCTGAATTTTAATTGCTAATTAAATCTTGTTCCTCTTCAAGGCGAAAATTAGCTATCTTTCCTGTTATCTTTTTTTTTTACACTAATACAAAATCACACTATAATCATCTACCTTGATTGACCCTTAGGCCTTGAATTAAGTAAAAAAAACGAAACGTTTATCAATCTACCATGTTTCATTTTTATTAACGCTTCATCAGAAAATAAAATAAGGAGATAAAGAAGTAAAATTTTCTTCCTGGTGTAGCGTTAATAAAACTGATATAAAGTTAGATTGATAAACGTTTCTGGTTTGTTCTTTATGTTATAATTCTGTCAGATTCCGATCTACATTTGATCCCAAATCATATCTGGCTATTGGGCGTGTATAATGATAATATACACGCTAAAAAGTCTGCCTCCTTCTACCGAGCGCCCATAGCCCAGAGGTAGAATCGCCGACTGACGCCAATTTGGTCGGGTCTCAATCCTAGGTTAAAAGCAATCGGAGTCTAACCGTACTGATGAGCTGTGATACAGCGAAACAGATCTGTCTGCGGATGACTATTTACGCTGTCACATGCCGATTGAGCACTCTGGAAGAAGGGTAGACTGGAAAAAAGTAGCTACTCTGGCATGTACGCATCGCTCATTCAGTAATGAATTATAGCACTCTGGCTACTGGGCGTGTATAATGATAATATACACGCTAAAAAGTCTGCCTTCTTCTACCGAGCGCCCATAGCCCTGAGGTAGAATCGCCGACTGACGCCAATTCGGTCGGGCTTCAATCCTGGGTTAAAAGCAGTCGGAGTCTAACCGTCCTGATGAGCTGTGATACAGCGAAACAGATCTGTCTGCGGATGACTATATATATATATATATATATATATATATATCAGCATGTGGTGTAGCTATAGAAGAACCCAAAGGAGTATCCTGTACATACAGTGGTAGGATAACTCTCTAAGAGAGCTCTAAATATATATGTATATAAATACATATAGAGCAAATATAAGAAAAAATAAGGCAGACACGTACAGGCCTATTTCAGATATATATATGTTTTAATAAAGAAATATGTAAAAATAAAGATTATCATTCGAAATATTATAAATTTTAGCTTCTCTTATATTTGATGATACCCACTAAACAATCATCCCATTTTTTGAATTGTTGGCTTCCCCTTCAACCCTTCGGGCAGGATTCAAAGCAGCAACGTCCCCAACAAGTTAAAAAAACAAAAAAAAAACAAAAAAAAAGGGTTGGAGGGGAAGCCAACAATTCAAAAAATGGGATGATTGTTTAGTGGGTATCATCAAATATAAGAGAAGCTAAAATTTATAATATATTTCGAATGATAATCTTTATTTTTACATATTTCTTTATTAAAACATTTACCTGAAATATATATATATATATTAGGACCTTGAATAAGTTCACGATGATTTTTCATGAAAAGTAATGTTTTATTTACAAAAATGAGTTGGAAACATATCACTGAAAGTATTGTCTATTGCTAACCACTACTTTTTCCAATCTTTCTGGCGGCATTTGAAGTACACGTCAGAAAAATGACACGTCTTTTGAGGCTAAACACAAGTCGATCCATTTTTTGAACATCTTCATAAGAATGAAAGTGCTACTCAGCCAGGCCATGTGCCATCGATCTGAACAAATGAAAATCGGACTGGGCAATGTCTGATGAATACGGCGGTTAGGGTAAGGCTTCCCATTCAATCGTTTCCAAGTAGGTTTTCACGCGTTTTGAAACATGTGGTCTATAGTTGTCACATTGCAAAATCACTTTGTCGTGTCTATGCTCGTATAGCGGTCGTTTTTTTTCTTCAACGCTCGGCTCAAACACATCACTTGTCGTCGATAGCGATCTCACGTGATGGTTTCGGTCGGTTTGAGCAGCTCATAATAAACTGCACCCAGCTGATCCTAAAAAATGCAGAGCAAAGGGTTTGAACCATGGATATTCGGCTTTGTCAACGATGTTGATGCATGGCTGCCTCTTCTAAGCTTAGCATTATTGTAGTGTATCCACTTTTCATCGTCGGACACGATACAATGCAAAAAAAAACCCTTTCGTTTTTTCTGTCGTTGAAACAGCTGTTCACACGTGACAAGACGCCGTTCGACGTCTCTTGGCTTCAACTCGGACGGCAGCCAATGTCTTTGCTTTTGAATCATTCCTAATGCTTTCAAAAGTTTTGAAACTGTTGTCTGAACAACTCCCGATGATTGTGCAAGTTCAACTCGCATGAATCGTCATGAAGTAATGCCTTCAATTCTTTGACTTCAAACCTTTTCGGTGCGCAAGTGCGTTCTTTACCTTGAACTTCAACATTAAAATCATTATTTTTTAAGCATCTAAACTAATCTCTGCATGTTGTTTCCGACAGAGCATGTTCGCCGTAAGTCTCAACAAGAACGCTGTGTGCTTCAGCTGCAGATTTGTTTTGAATAAAGCAGTGCAGTAAAATTCCCCGCAAATACAATTTATTTGGCACAAAATCCGACATGTTTAACGCTATGAAAAACAAAGTTGTTTACACTTTGGCGAAATGACAGACACTGAATTTGAAGTTTGCTCATAGTACGTCCTTTTAGAGGCTTTACCATCTGAAACTACACACACGCAGTTCGGGGAATGTCATCTATTGTAAAACAGCGAGAAACTTTTCAAGATCCTAATATATATATATATATATATATATATATATATATATATATATATATATATATATAATAACTGCGCCAACATTGCGATAATCCGATATTTTTTTTATTAGAATTTAAATTGCATAAAAATCAGTTTATACTGAGCACCTGAAGATATTGTTATGCATTAAACTCCGAGTCGTGCGACCGGTTAGTGATAATATACATGCGAACTAATCTATCTGCACCTATCATATATATGTGTGTGTGTCTGTGTGCGCGCGCGCGTGTGTGTGTTTATGTATGCGCGCGTGTGTGTGTGTGCGTTTATGCATGCGTGTGTGTGTGGGGTGTACTTATTTACCTCTATTAAATCAATATATATTTAATACGAATAGATAGGTTAACTATCATCCGGTTCACATTCCTACACACACACACACATATATATATATATATATATACCGGGTGTAACAGCAAAATTGTCAATGTCATAAAATGCTTATTATCACTAAATCTACAAAGCTAATCCTTTTGCATGAATAACGCCTTAAGAAAGACAGGATTATTATTTGTCCAAAATCCCTGCATTAATATTTCAGTTATTAGATGAGAAACAAAAACCTTTTCATGAATTTCGTGCCTGCTACATCATGACTCCTCAACTGACCACTGTCGACAGGGAAAAGATCGTTGAAGCCTCCAAAAATGGCACTAGCATTCAATCCCTGGCTTCCATCTTCAAAGTTCATCAAAGAACTATCAAAAGAACCTTGGATAAGTCCCGGGAAAGTGGAACAGTTGAAAGAAAGGCTGGATCAAGAGGTCACAACAGAAAGAGGGATCGTTACTTCAATCTGGAACTGAAAAGGTCCATAAGAAATGTTCCAACTCAATCAATAAGAGGCTTGGATCGTGACAGGAGAGTATCAGTAATGGCAGTTCAAAGGGCAATCAAAGAAGACCTGAAAATGAAATCGTACGTTAGACCAGAAACCTTGCTACCCCTGGACAGAAAGTGAGGAGATTCGATAGGGGCAAAAACTTTACTGAGTAAGGTAAAACATGGCCCTGGAGTGATTTTTTTAACGCGGACGAAAAGAATTTCACACAGGATGCGTCTTCAAACCGAGGAAACAGTCGTGTTCTTGCCTCCGATCTTCGTGAAAGAGACAAAAGTGCTTTTTTTTTTTTAAGAGCAACACACCTACAAAAGAAATGACTTTTGCTTGCGTAGCATCAGATGGCAAAAAATACTACTAACGATGTTTAACAATGCCGAAAGACTCACTTGAGCTCGTTACATTCAAGTTTTGGAAGATGTTCAACTCTGGATTCTTTCTCAATATCCTGAAGCAGTTGACCGGACAAGACCCAACAAAAAGAATTCAAGTTCACTTTCTAGAAGAATGGAGTCCCTTGTCACACAAACCGAATTGCTGAAAAGTTTCTCAAGGATGTGTTTGGGGACAGGTTTTAGAATAAGACACTTGGCCACCTTCTTCACCTGATTTGAATCTATTAGATTATAGTATCTGGAACGAACTGGCTAGAAAAGCTTTTAAGAAGCCCCACAACACTCTTGAAGCCCTTAAAAATTCCATCAAACAGACATGGAAGGAAGACATCACGGAAGAATTTCTCAAAAAAGCTTGTCGTGCATTCCGAAAGAGAGTGAAGGATATTCTTGCAAAAATGGGAGCAAATCTTGAAGCCTAACATTTTCTGTTCTTCCTATGATCTTCGTGGCATTTATTATGGAATGATTAATCTTTGATTTAAGTCTTATTGGAATTGTCTAATAGTTGTTTGATATTTTTTATGTTAGATTAATAAATTTACTGATAATTTTGGTTTAAATAATATTCTTCGTCATTTATCCTGTTAGAGTAATAATTTCGTTCTGAGAGCACTGCAGAACACTGATGAAATTTCTTCAAAGTTCCTCAATAAGTTGCCGAAATGCAAAGGTTTAAAAATATGTTAAAAATAGTAACATTTTTGCTGTTACACCCGATATATACACTATTCTACGCTCTGACACCCTGAAAAAATGGTAGACTTTGAAAAAACAGTAACTACTTTAACATCTACGCATCGTTCATTCAGTAGTGAATAAGGACACTCTCAGTTACTAGCGTATGTTTACATGGTATATCATACGCTAAAAGTCTGCCTCCTTCTACCGAGCGCCCATGCTCAGATGTAGAATCGCCGACTGATGTCAATTCGGTTGGGTTTCAATCCTGGCTAAAGCAATCGGATGTCTAACCGTACTGATGAGCTGTGATACAGTGAAAACGATCTGTCTGCGGTTGACATATATATATATATATATATATATATATATATAGTCCTGGGTTAGGAAGCAACCGGAGTCTAAGCTGTAATACAGCGAAACAGATCTGTCTGCGGATCACTATAGTGTATATATATATATATATATATATATATATATATATATATATATAACAACATTTATTTATCCATTTTGTTTCGAGACTATGCGTGTCTTATCAAGTGATGAATTCTATTTCAAGGAGAGTTTTAAAAGGTTCAAGACTAGACAAACCCCCTTAATCAGGGAGGCAATGTTTCATAGACAGAGTGGACCAATCAAAATAAAGTCATTTCTAATCTGAAGAATAGAAGAACAGAGACTAAAAACAATTTATTGGAGCCTTAACATTAATATTAGTTATTATTAGTTATATTAATAATATTAGCTATTATTAATATTAGTTATTATTAGTTATATTAATAATATTAGCTATTATTAATATTAGTTATTATTAGTTATATTAATAATATTAGCTATTATTAATATTAGTTATTATTAGTTATATTAATAATATTAGCTATTATTAATATTAGTTATTATTAATATTAGTTATTATTAGTTGACTATTAGGTCCACTTTATTTTATTTTTATTACGAATTTGAAATTCTGAGTTTAACAAAAGCATTAGGCGTACATACGAATGTCTGAAGGGAAATATACGTATGCAAGTGTGTATGCCTGTGAGTACGCAAATATATGCGTATATATGCGTGTGTGCGTGTGTGTGCGTTGTGGGGGTGTGCGTGTGTGTGTGTATGTGCGTGTGTGTGTGTGGGGGGGGGGGGGTTATTACGTATCCTCATCAGGGTAATTTTTCCCATTTTTTGAAACTGAAGAATACTAAATTGAGTGGCAAATTATTCGGTTACAATATTTTGAAATAGATTTTCAAAGATGAACAACCTAGCGAAGATATTAGATCAATGGCTGTAATTTGCAAGTGTCACAAGATACAGTAATTGAAGCTCCATGGTTGGGTCGGTCTTACTTGGAACAAGACACCACGATTTGGCTCCCACGAATATATGGTTAAAAAAGAGAACGCGGAAAGGGCCACTTTCATCCCTGTGCTCTTATACGAGGCAAAAGTAAGCTTAATGTTGTTGTGGAAACTAAATATTCACAAGGCGAGAAAATTATATACAGTAAAAGAAAGAAAAAACAACAAATAACATGCTTTTAAAATTTTCTTTGGATGTCGAAGCAACCTCTCTCATTTACTCCGTCTGACATACGGCTTGCCGTCAGGAGCCAATCAAATGCTTTTGATAAACAAATCCGAAAGATATTGGCCAATGGAAAGTTGATTAACACTATATATCATATAGATTGTCATATAAATATGAACAGCCTGACTTAGATAGATAGATAGATAGATAGATAGATAGATAGATAGATAGATAGATAGATAGATAGATAGATATGAATGAATGAGGATAGATAGATAGATAGATAGATAGATAGTGAATGAATAAGATAGATAGATAGATAGATAGATAGATAGATAGATATGAATGAATGAGATAGATAGATAGATAGATAGATAGATAGATAAGAACAGAATGAGATAGATAGATAGATAGATAGATAGATAGATAGATAGATAGATAGATAGATATGAACAGAATGAGATAGATAGATAGATAGATAGATAGATAGATAGATAGATAGATAGATAGATAGATAGAAAGAATGAGATAGATAGATAGATAGATAGATAGATAGATAGATAGATAGATAGATATGAACAGAATGAGATAGATAGATAGATAGATATGAATGAATGAGATAGATAGATAGATAGATAGATAGATAGATAGATAGATAGATAGATAGATATGAATGAATGAGATAGATAGATAGATAGATAGATAGATAGAAACAGAATGAGATAGATAGATAGATAGATAGATAGATATGGAATGAATGAGATAGATAGATAGATAGATAGATAGATAGATAGATAGATAGATAGATAGATAGATGAATGAATAGATAGATAGATAGATAGATATGAATGAATGAGATAGATAGATAGATAGAACAGAATGAGATAGATAGATAGATAGATAGATAGATAGATAGATAGATAGATAAAGAATGAATGAGATAGATAGATAGATAGATAGATGAATGAAAGACAGAGATAGATAGATAGATATGAATGAATGAGATAGATAGATAGATAGATAGATAGATATGAACAGAACAGATAGATAGATAGATAGATAGATAGATAGATAGATAGATAGATAGATAGATAGATAGACAGAACAGAAATAGATAGATAGATAGATAGATAGATAGATAGATAGATATATGAATGAATGAAAGATAGATAGATAGATAGATAGATAGATAGATAGATAGATAGATATGAACAGAATGATAGATAGATAGATAGATAGATAGATAGATAGATAGATAGATTCTGTCTGATTCACACTCCTCCCCGGTCTTTATATATATATATATATATATATATATATATATATATATATTCAACAGTAACAGTGTTAACGGGTATCATGCGCATGCATTGACGTTTCTTTTCATGTGAATTGAAGAATTGTAAACTAAAGAAAAGGTTCTCTACAATATTTTTCACAAGATTGAAAAAATGAATGACGGAACAGGGTTTAAAAATGAAAAAAAAACAAGAATATATTTATAGCTACAAGGAGCGAGAAATTGTGGAGAGCCATGATCGCCTACGTCCTGAGGGGGCACGGCGCATAAAGAAGAAGATGAAGATTGAATGGAAGTTTTTCTTTGGAAGCGTTACAATTCACAAGTCATTTCTTGCCCCAGTTAACCACTGATTCGAGGTCTTTTTTGAGAGCAATTGCTAGGATTCTTCTTCTTCTTCTATGTGCCTTGCTCCCTTCAGGAGCTAGGCGAACATGGCTTTCCACGTCTCCCTATCGCTGATGGCTCTTAGCACGTTTTCTCCTGTTACACCACTCAACCGCCGTTCCGCCATCCACCCGCACAGGCCAATCGAGTACGTTACACGCTGTTTTCCCCTGTCTCTCCTTCCCTCTATCTGGCCCTGTTAGTATCAGGTTCTCCAATCACCTCTTCCTCATGGCATGTCTCAGAAACTTTAGCTGTCTCTTCCTGATGCTAAGTATTAATTTCCTTTTCGTTTCCAGCCTTTCCAAAACTTCATCATTGCTCACATGCTCAATCCATGATATCCGCAGTATCCTCCTGTAGAACCACATTTCTGCTGCTTCAAGTTTTTCCTTTATCTTCGAAGATGTCCAACATTCACTGCCATATTGAAGAACTGACATCACATAGCAATCCAGTACTCTCTTCTTTGTTTCTAGAGAAATTGTCCTGTTTCTTAATACTTTACTCAACTTCTGGAATGCTTCTTTCGCCATGCCAATTCGCCTTCAGATCTCAGTGCCACACTTTCCATCTAATATACAGAAAATGGCGGACCTGAAAGAGACTACCACCACCTTTAAATTTGTTGTTTTTCATTTTTTTTTTTTTTTTTTCATTTTTTACTTTTTTCTGTGCAGTCTTACATAAAGTTTCCAGTTATAAAAAAAAATTGAAAAAATTTCAATATTTAAACAATTTTAGGCGAGGATCACTTTCTCATACAACGTTATAGTAAATCGATCTTCCATTTTGGAACCTTTCGCGTTGGAGTCGCTTTGTTTGTTTGTTTGTTTTATTTTTTTGAGGGGGACGAGTTGTTTCTCTTGTTTTTGTCTTTTTCAAGTTTTCTTTAGTTCTTACGATGGCATCTTCCTCGGAAACTCCAAGAATGGCTTTATTCAAAAATTTCGCAAAGGATTCAGTTGTTGAATATGCGCAAGCAAAAAATTAATTGCACAGGATCGATTTACTATAAGGTTGTATGAAAAACTGAGCTCCCCCACCACCACTAAAATTGTTTAAATGTTGAAATTTTTACAAATTCATTTTGTCAATCGGAAAGTTTAGGGTTTAATCGATAAGATTGCACTGAAAAAAAGAAATTGATAATTAACCAATTTACAGGTGGTGGTAATGTCGTACCGGCGAGTGGTTCCAAAATGGAGGATCGATTTACTATAATGTTGTATGAAAAACTGAGCCCCCCATAAAATTGTTGAAATATTGAAATTTTTCCAAATTTTTTTTGTCAGTCGGAAAGTTTAGGGTTTAATCGATAAGATTGCACTGAAAAAAAAAAGATAATTCACCAATTTACAGGTAGTGGTAATGTCGTACAAAAAATGGTGGATCGATTTACTATAACGTTGTATGGAAAACTGAGCCCCACTAAAATTGTTGAAAAATTGAAATTTTCAAAAAAATTTTTTTTTTTGTCAGTCGGAAAGTTTAGGGATAAGATTGCACTGAAAAAAGTAAAAAAAAAAAAAAAAAAAATGAAAAACAACAAATTTAAAGGTGGTGGTAGTTTCCTTCAGGTCCGCCCAGCAAACAAATGAAAAAAAAATTCTTTATTTTTATTTTTTTTCGCCGCAAAAGTGAGGCATTTCTGAGCAGTAGCGAAGCAAGAAAAAGTAGGGTTATTTTCAGTTTCAGCGTCTTCAAATAAGCTAAGAAAGATGTTTGGTGACTCGACACTATTTTAAAACTTTCTTTTCTGTTGACCAATGTTATTTAACCATTGCGGTAGGCCGAGCACTCACGAATGTCCCTTAGGTACATGTTACAGCCGGAAGTAAGAACGCTATTACCGAGATTGTTGTCACCCAGCTGGAAAACTCTTTCTGCTATCAAGACCTTGTAGCGTCATTTGTCATTCTTCGTGTCAGCTCAGTTTTTCTTCTCTCTCTCTCTCTCTTTTTTTTTTTTTTTAAAGATATTTATCCAAAACGGAAAGAAATGTGTCGTTGATATTTCAAAATATTTCCTTTATCTTGACACGACTTGCAAGTTTTTATAAACCAGATGGCCCCCAAGATTGGAACTGATACTTAACAAGACCAGACAGTTTTTAAGAATCTGAAAAGTAAAAAACAGAAAAACGGACAAAAATAGATATTTTATTTAAATATTGATATAGTGAAAAAAAATTTTTTTTTTAAATTAAAAAAAAAAAAAAAAAAAAAAAAAAAAATCACTGAATTCATTTGGGAGAGTCTATCGAAGCCGGTGACAAAATTCCAACGCCAGATGTTGATAAAGTAAACACTGTCATATCTGTCACAAGGCCACTATCAAATGGGTCTTCGATCGAGTTGATTACGCTAAAATGGTGTCAGAAAATGGGTGTGCAGGCAAAATAAGATGCGAGATCATTCATTATACTGTGTAACAACATTTCAATTTTTTTTTTTTGTCTTTAGTAAGTGTTATTTCCTAACCGCTTCTGTCTAGAAATCAATAGTATATCAATATCATCTGGCAGAAAAATGTAGTTTGTTAGGAGCATGAAGCCACTTCTTAATTACTCTTGTCCACTGGCCCACCCTGGTGGTAGCCTTTATTAAGGTCCCAGCTATGGGTAAATAGTGAACCCCAACGCAAAAACAAGACAGTATTTGTCTATATTTCTGGGATGAGGTAGTATTTTCACTATTTACATTATGCGGACTATGGTCCTCATCTTTGCGGCCATTTTGTACGACGTTTCGGCCGTTGTACGCTCCGGTCTTCTTCAGGTGCTAAGAATTTCGAACCGAACCCTTTATTACAATCTACTGGAGAAGACTGACTAAACTATCGCCCGGTTCACACTCCACCCACGTCTATTGAACAGGTGAAGAGGCTCATCCCTTGTTCCCTGTTTAGGATGTGGTTTCCGGCTTTCTCTTTTCCAATCTTTTCACTCCTATGTAGCCCCCTGCACATCAGTGGCGTTACCGCCTTGCTCGGGGTGATATGATTAAAAAAAAATAAAAAAAAAATATTCTCATTCTTTGCGTAGGGCCTCTTTTCGGTCGTCATGAGTTATCTCCTTCTAACCCTATATGTTACTTGTTATCCTGGTATTGAACTCACAACTCTTTGGGGGAAGTCACAGGAACTAACCAACGTCTATATCCATTGAGCCATGTGTCCCTAATCCTGGAACACTAACCATCAATTAAAGTTACACCACTACTAACCATGAGTATATCGTACCCGATTTTTAAAATATCAAAAGAATATTAAATATAAATCTTTATTTTAAATATTTTACATGCAGGCACTTCAAACTTTGAGTTAACATTAATAGGAACTGTAAAACATTATTTAGGTAAGAAAATCAGGTATTGAAAATTTAATTAAATTGTAATTAAAATGGCGTCATTTTCGCTGGGTACTATATACCCATGGTTAGTGTTCTCGGGTTAAGGTAGTGGATAGCATGAGGAGTCGGGTAATTTACTGGAGCGACATAGGAAGCCAATCTTTTTACCTGTATCTTTAGCAATGCATTGTAAATAGGAATTCCACTTGAGGTCAGGTGTGAGCCTGAGGCCGAATGTCGCCTCGAAGTACGGAGTCTCCTCGGAGGGATATCCGTTCAGCCTAACTGGTGGTCGTTTGGCTGTGATTGAAAGTAACTATTTTGGCTTTTGAGGCGTTGAATACAACCAGTCTGTCCTGGGAAATTCTATTGAGACGTTAGTGTTAGATCAGAAGTCAGCTGCCGATCTCTAGTCGCCTAGTGTTTTGGAGGTGCGCCCGTCGTGACATCAGCATAGATGCTTACAAATGATCAGTGTATATTTTTTAGATATATCATATACGTAAATCAGGAAGAGGGTTGCTTCGAGAAACAACCATTAGAGGACGCCTACGTTGACAGCCAGGATTCGCACTTAATAAGTACCTTCAGGGATCTACCTGTTAAGGACTTTACAGTAGAGAAAACTCTTCCAGCAATTCCGTAACTAGAGAGCTTGTGCCATACCTTGTCGAAGGCCTTCGAGATAACTAATTCTGTGTGTAACGGTGAGTAGTGCATCAGCAGTGGATTCGGCTGATCGAAACTCATACGGCTCGAAGCATAAAGGTTGTTCCTATCCAGGTGCTCGACAAACTTCTTGATAATTGCTTCAAAAAGTTTGCTGATGATACAGAAGAGACTAATCTGTCAGTACAGTGACATGGAGGGGCGATAGGTTGCCCGCGTTCTTTAAAATCTGAAATAAGCTTGTGTTATTCCACATTCTTGAGAAAGCTTTCTCTTTAAGCAGTGATTAATTAATTTTGCTAGAATCGGGGATACATACGGGCTGATATTTTTAAAGGCAACCACTAGAATTTTATGAGGAGCGTCTGTCATGTACGACTCAAAGAAGGTTGGGAGAGGAGCGTCTGTCATGTACGACTCAAAGAAGGTTGGGAGAGGAGCGTCTGTCATGTACGACTCAAAGAAGGTTGGGAGAGGAGCGTCTGTCATGTACGACTCAAAGAAGGTTGGGAGAGGAGCGTCTGTCATGTACGACTCAAAGAAGGTTGGGAGAGGAGCGTCTGTCATGTACGACTCAAAGAAGGTTGGGAGAGGAGCGTCTGTCATGTACGACTCAAAGAAGGTTGGGAGAGGAGCGTCTGTCATGTACGACTCAAAGAAGGTTGGGAGAGGAGCGTCTGTCATGTACGACTCAAAGAAGGTTGGGAGAGGAGCGTCTGTCATGTACGACTCAAAGAAGGTTGGGAGAGGAGCGTCTGTCATGTACGACTCAAAGAAGGTTGGGAGAGGAGCGTCTGTCATGTACGACTCAAAGAAGGTTGGGAGAGGAGCGTCTGTCATGTACGACTCAAAGAAGGTTGGGAGAGGAGCGTCTGTCATGTACGACTCAAAGAAGGTTGGGAGAGAAGCGTCTGTCATGTACGACTCAAAGAAGGTTGGGAGAGAAGCGTCTGTCATATACGACTCAAAGAAGGTTGGGAGAGGAGCGTCTGTCATATACGACTCAAAGAAGGTTGGGAGAGGAGCGTCTGTCATATACGACTCAAAGAAGGTTGGGAGAGGAGCGTCTGTCATATACGACTCAAAGAAGGTTGGGAGAGGAGCGTCTGTCATATACGACTCAAAGAAGGTTGGGAGAGGAGCGTCTGTCATATACGACTCAAAGAAGGTTGGGAGAGGAGCGTCTGTCATATACGACTCAAAGAAGGTTGGGAGAGGAGCGTCTGTCATATACGACCCAAAGAAGGTTGGGAGAGGAGCGTCTGTCACATAGGACTGAAAGAAGTTTGGGGGAGAAGCGTCTATCATATAGGACTGAAAGAAGTTTTGGAGAGGAGCGTCTGTCACATAGGACTGAAAGAAGTTTGGGGGAGAAGCGTCTATCATATAGGAATGAAAGAAGGTTTGTAGAGGTGCGTCTGTCACATAGAACTGAAAGAAGATTGGGAGAGGAGCGTCTATCATATAGGACTGAAAGAAGGTTGGGAGAGGAGCGTCTGTCACATATGACTGAAAGAAGGTTGGGAGAGGAGCGTCTGTCACATTTGACTGAAAGAAGGTTGGGAGAGGAGCGTCTATCATATAGGACTGAAAGAAGTTTGGGAGAGAACCGTCTATCATATAGAAGTTAAAGAAAGTTTGGAGAGGATCGTCTAACATATAGGACTGAAAGAAGGTTCGGAGAAGAGCCTCTGTCATATACGACTCAAAGAAGGTTGGGAGAGGAGCGTCATATGACTCGAAGGTTGGGAGAGGAGTCTGTCATATACGACTCAAAGAAGGTTGGGAGAGGAGCGTCTGTCATATACGACTCAAAGAAGGTTGGGAGAGGAGCGTCTGTCATATACGACTCAAAGAAGGTTGGGAGAGGAGCGTCTGTCATATACGACTCAAAGAAGGTTGGGAGAGGAGCGTCTGTCATATACGACTCAAAGAAGGTTGGGATAGGAGCGTCTGTCATATACGACTCAAAGAAGGTTGGGAGAGGAGCGTCTGTCATATACGACTCAAAGAAGGTTGGGAGAGGAGCGTCTGTCACATAGGACTGAAAGAAGTTTGGGGGAGAAGCGTCTATCATATAGGACTGAAAAAAGTTTTGGAGAGGAGCGTCTGTCACATAGGACTGAAAGAAGTTTGGGGGAGAAGCGTCTATCATATAGGAATGAAAGAAGGTTTGTAGAGGTGCGTCTGTCACATAGAACTGAAAGAAGATTGGGAGAGGAGCGTCTATCATATAGGACTGAAAGAAGGTTGGGAGAGGAGCGTCTGTCACATATGACTGAAAGAAGGTTGGGAGAGGAGCGTCTGTCACATTTGACTGAAAGAAGGTTGGGAGAGGATCGTCTAACATATAGGACTGAAAGAAGGTTCGGAGAGGAGCGTCTGTCATATAAGAGGAATGTGTTACACTGAATGTACCACGCGAAACATGCACAAGTTTCGGATTTTCCTTTTCTGCGTCTCAGCCACAAGGTAACCCGTCTTTTATGTAGGCACTGAGCCCGTGATCGTGGCGGTTTAGGTGGTCGTTGTTTTTCGTTATAATGGCTAAGTAGCCCGGCTGCAATAGGATTTAGGTATTGATACCTATTTAAGACAGGAACAGGAGAACAGGTTTAGACTCAAAAAGATGGAATTCCACTACTGGAAAGTTGGGATGTGAGACTCTTAAATTGGTGTAGTAGATGGTATACCTGGGGTCTAATTTTTAATACGTGTAATATATATGATTGTGTATTTATTTTGGCAGCAATCTCTCTTTTATACAAGTTTCGTATATATATATATACATAAGATCACAAGAAAAATTAAATTAATAACTTTACCTCGGTAGACTACCACTATTCATGTTGAACACTGAAGTCATAGCATATGTGAAAGTTGGCCGAGGGAAATTCAGTAAGAATATTTTCCATCCTCTATGATATTTGATTAAAGATTACCGACCCTTTCTCCCTAGGACGATATCATAGGGGCCTCGGTTATGCCTGTCAAATAGACCTTGTGCCAAACACAACTGAAGTCCCCACAATTTAAAATATCAGAATGTTGAATGTTGGATTTTGGAATGTGGAAGAATAAAATATTTCGTTTTGTATGTTAAAGTAATTTTTTATTAACTAAACAGAATAAATTTGTAAGAAGAAAATGTTCAAAGATAAAAATGTATGTAGTTAAATGTTTCAGAGAAACAGTAATAAGAAGGTAAATGAATCCTTATAGTCGATAGTAGCAGAATGTGTGTATGTAGAAATATTAACAGGTTACTAATAAAATCTGTGTTCCTTTCCTTTTTTATGGCCGGAGAGAAAGAGAAAGGAAGGCAAAGCAATGAAGGAAATTGTACTTATCGGATTTTAGTTTTTAGGAATCAGTTGAAGTATATTATTATTATTATTATTATTATTATTATTATTATTATTATTATTGTTATTATTGTCGTCGACGACGACGACGACGAGGAGTGAAAACGAAGAAAGGAAAATTGGAAGGAGAGGTAGAACGAATGTGCGACACGACCTTTGTACATCCAGGTCTTGTTTGAAGTTTATTACATTTTAGCGTGTCGTCTCTATTCTGCTCCCATTTGACTGACTTTTGCCGGTCAAGGGGCGTGGATAAGTGGTCAGCTCGAAACCGCATACCCATTTTCTAGGTGTTAAGAAAATTTAACCTGAGTGATAGATCTATGAGCTACTAGCAGTATAGCCCGGCGTTGCTCAGGTGTAATGAAATTTTTTAAACTAATCCATGGTCCTCGAGCTCAGACTCAGCCTAAAGACTATTTGTGTCAATTTTGGTGAGAATCGGATAAAAATTGTGGATTTGTATAAAGGACACACAGACAGATAAACAGACACACACACAAACATCTTGCCTTTTTATATATATATATATATATATATATATTATCGATTTTCTGCACTATTGTAAGAACTGCAACCTTGAAACTTCCGAATATCGTTTCTTATGTCTTTTTCTATGAGTGTATCAAATTTGATTAAAATCGGACCACTCCTTATATAACCAGATTTTTTTTCGATTATCGATATTTAGCGGGGGGTACCTCGACACAAAACCTAGCTAAGAATACTCGCAGACACTTATAGTACAACTGTGTAAATTTTCAAAAAAATCGATTCAGCCGTTTTGGAGTCTATAAGTAACGGACACACACACACAAAGTTCCATTTATAAATAAGTTTAGATTTATTATCCAATCAGAATCCAGAATCTTAATTTTCACAGTGACTTGTGAAATTTGCCTTGGTCTGGGTTTTCCCAAAATGTTTTCAGTCGTTCTGATCCATTTTGAGAATTAACTGAGACGACCTTGCCTCTCTATTGCCCCCGCTCCTGGGCACCCCGATGTGGTATAATGGTTAGCAAGCTTGTCTCGCTAGAACCTGTGAGCAGTGAGATCAATCCTTACAGGGTGCTTCATACCTTCGGCCTTGTGTAAGTAAATTATCTATTGCCTCCCTCTCCATGAGCATGACAAAAGATATATATATATATATATATATATATATATATATATATGTGTGTGTGTGTGTGTGTGTGTGTGTGTGTGTGTGTGTGTGTGTGTGTGTGTGTTACGCAACGGTCTTTCTTACAAGAAGATAACCAACAAATTAACGACTCTCATTATACATAAGCAAAGCATTATCCCGATATAAGTTATCTCCCTTTCATTTTCGACCTTCTGAATCTTTTGCTGAAGGAAGTCATTCGATGATGACTTCGGTGAGGCAAGTTTTCAGACAAATGACTATCACTGTTTTAAAGCGAATCCATTTCCAATGCATATCTCCATGTTATTTACTAAACCTTGATATAACAGAAGACCATTGAACGATGCTTTTGAACTATTCTTTTTGATTGGCATTGAAAGAGTTTTTGCGTTGTGGTGCAGTGGATATCGGCTCGGAACAAGAAATCGAGGAGCCGAGTTCGAATTCCAGTTGAATTCATTGCATTCACTTACGCACAAATACCCTTGGGAAAGGTATTAATCCGTCTCTTCCTTCCAGTTATGGGTTAAATAATAGGACAGATTGGGTTCTATAGCCTTGGCTGGCAACCAGTCTACCGCAGAAATCAATGGCAACCTACTGCGGGATAATCTTCTAACAAGTCAGTCATGTCTCTTTCACGACATGATCGCCCAAGCGTGTATCACGTATGGCACTTAACTGACTGAAGTACCTCCGTCCATTTTCGATACCTAAATTTAAATTGAAATTTTAAAAATAAAACGTTATCTACAAGCTTGAAAATTAGCTTTAAAGCCTAGAGATTAAATTATAATTTCAGAAAGAAAAATACACTTTTGTATTTTTAACCGAAATTATATTGATTTTAATCTAATTTTTTTCTGAACTGGAAAAATAAAATTTAAATTTCCCACCATTTTTTATTGATCGACACATTATTTAAACAGTAGCCAAATTTCTATTTTAAAAATCTTGCAAAAATAAAATATACTTAGCTGACAAGTCATTTAAGTCAATTTTTAAAATTCAAACTTACCTTTATCTGATTTCAATCATGTAATAATTGCTTACTGCCAGAAATTTACAATAAAAAAAGCTTAACTTCGGTAGCCCTGTTTTATCTCCGTAATCGAGGTGACGAAAGATATATCATTAAGTTTAAGGCATGATAAAAATATCTAATTTAATTTTTATGGAAACATGTTATGACTCCTATGGAACATCGTACATATTAAAAATGAACATATTTACACACAAAAGTTTTTTGTTTGTTTGTTTGTTTTTTAATTAATTAATTTAAAATATTTCTGCAAAACGATTTTTATGAAACTTTTCAATTTTGGATAGGCAATATAATCATCAGTTCTTAACTAAAAAGTCTACTCGCAATCAATTCTTTGGAGATTTTTTTAATATTTTTAAAATTTTATATGTTATTAAATTATTTAATAATAATAAAAAATTACAAAATGAAAACAATTCTTTTAAAATTTTATTATTAATCGAATTTTTTTTCTTCAGAGTATAATGTCCTCTGTAGTTATTATTTATTCCAGCGATTAAAAGCTTACGAAATTAAATTATATCAGAGTTTCATTGTATTTTTTTTATTTTACTCTTCGGAGATGGTTTTCGGATAATGATTGAAAACTTAAAATAAAAAAAATAGATGATTTATATTCCCCAATGAGTCCTGCGTTGAAATAATAAAACAAAAGTTAGCCATCAGTGTAAAATTTATTAAGATTTCATGGATTTACGTGAGGTGGGGGATAACACAGGTAAAAAAAAATATATTTTTATCAAGATTTTGAAAAAATAATAATTTCAAAAATAATTTTATTCATTTGTGAATGAGTACTGGAAGTTTCATTAAAATCCGACAATTATTTGAATTTTGCGAGAATTTCCAAATTAATGTGTTTGTAACCGAAAAAAGTGTTTAATGCAATCATTAGGTGTCCATTTTAAAACAGTAGTAAACGTTTCTTAGCCGTTAATTCAATCAAAACTAAACTTTCTGACAAAATTCCGAAAATGTCAGAAAGGATTAATTTTTTTTTTAAATAATTAAAAATTACTTTGATCTTCCCTCCTAATAATAGTAATAAACATTTTGAGGGAAAAGGTTTGTTTTATTAAGTGTTGGACCTTTTTTATTCATACTATCATAAATTAAACTTTCAATTTTCAAATTTGACTAAAATAAAGTGTCAGAAATCTTTTGAAATATTTTTAAAAATTTATGATTTGTGTTTGTTTACAATTTTTTTAATTTTAAAAAAATGGCCGCTTTTAAGGAAATTTTAAGAAATTGAAATTAAATGTGACATTCAAATTTAATATTTTCTATATGAAATACACCAGAAATTTCTAATTTATGGAAATAATAAATTTAATCATTAAGCTTTTATTTAAATTTAAAATGAAATCTTTAAGAATGTTTTTTTATTTTAAAATTAGGTATCGAAAATTTTTGCCGAAAAAGTGGAGGTACCTATACTGTTTTGCTATGGATTTAACTGGAGGTACAATTTGTAATGAATTATTTATTACAAATTGTACCTCCAGTTAAATCGATTTATTATAAATAATTTTTTTTTAATGAACACAAAAAGTAAAGTTGTTTTGAAGTGAGGCTAAAAATAGATTAAGTTCTAGTAACTTTTGGGGGTTTTTTTTTTTCACAAAAACGAACGAAACTAAAAGACAGTGTATTTCAACTCAATAAAACGGCTTTCATTCATTTACTGCCTGAGAACAGTAATTTGTTTTTCAATTCTGAAGTATTGCGTTCAACTTCTAGACAAGATAGGTAACTCAATTGTATTTTGAGTTATCGTTCTTTATAGAGAAAAGAAATTAGCTTCTAGCACATGGTGTCATAATTTCCATTTTTTTTTTTTTGTTATAGACATTATTCTTGAAATTTTATATATTTGCCATTATTTGCAGTAACTCGTTGCATATATCAGGCAACTCAGTGCCATTTGGACGATCATGTCTCGAAAGAGACATAACTGACTGGGCAGATCCTGCAGTAGGTTGCCATTGCTTTCTGCGGTAGACTGGTTGCCAGCCAAGGATACAGAACCCAATCTGTCCTGTTATTTAACCCACAACTGAGGGGAAGAGACGGATTACCTTTACCAATGGTATTTGTGTATAAGTGATGAATTCGAACTATGCTCCCCCGATTTGTCGTTCCGAGTCGATATCCACTGCACCACAACGCACATCCCAGGCAGCTCTGAGTTTTCAGTAAAATATGCTAGGTTTTGATAGTAAAAGCTTTCGACTAAATCTTGAATTTAATTCTCACTAGATAACTTTTCCCAATGAAAGCATTTTGTAACGATTAAAAAAAAATGTAATCAATTTCTGTATTGTCAGGTGAATGGGACAGAACCAATTTTTTCCCCCCATCTGTTAATCCTGCTGCACGAAGCTTTGCTACCCCATGAGTTCGTACTTTTTGTGTCCTCCCCCTCCCACCTATTTTTTTTTTTTTTTTTTTTTTTTTCCCCCCCCACAAATTTAGCTCTTGATTTGAGAAGCCCTTGTAGTGGTCTGGACAAATTCAGTTCCAATATGTAGTAGACAGACCGTCAGGGTAGTGATTTTGTGGTGATACCGAGCAAAACCGATGGACCGGATGTTTGCGCTTTCACGACTAATGACCAAAAGTCGTGGTTGCGCAGATGTTCCAGTTGCAAAATAAAAATGAATCAAATATTAAATGTCCATTTCGTGAGCCTACGCGAATTTTATTTATCAGCCAATGGGAAGCCCATAATTAAATACAAGTGTGAAATCCCAAATGATCACCTGCGATCCAAAAAGCCGAAATAAAAGCCAAGACAGAAAGCACCCAGCAGACAGACCGACGGTGACAGGCGAGAGTAATTAATATCTCCCTTGACCAAGTCAAGTGGCTACTATGCTCGTCCCTTCACTTCTCCTTCCTTCTTCCCTGTCTCAAAACTACTTACTGACCTAAGAAGCGACTACATCAAAGACATTCTTCACTTACACGCTCCCCACATTCCTAAGCCTTAATTCTCTTTCAGCTTATTATTTGCCATGAACATTTTAATTTCCGTTGGACCTATATTCAAGTATTACTTTAATTGTAAAAACATTAATTGATATGTGTATATATAAAAATGTTATTTTTCAACTCAATTTGCTTTCCTTGATTTTATAATCATTTTATGACTTATAGTGGGCTATCTACCACAAGGCCAAATTCCGTTAACCTGCAACAATATACAACTACCCTTGTCTAGAACAGACTCCCACTCCGAACGGAAAAGAATAGATAAGCAACCCACTATAATTTCAACAGTGAAGAAAAGGTTGATTGTCCAAACCACCACAATTATAAATAAAATAACTCAAAGCACAATGTAACGAATATAACAACATTGTATTAAGGTTACAGAACTGAATAATTCACAGATGCAAGATGTCGTGAAAAGAGTTCTTTCTTAGGTATTAAAGATATTGTCTCAATATTCATGTTAAAAAAGTTCCTGAAAAGGAAATATGTTTGTACTGAATAGTAGTGAATATCATTATACATGTATTAAAATGTTCTTATAAGATAGAGAGAAACATTTTATGTGGCTAATTGCATTCAGCAATTAGCACAGTGTGTGAGTTGGAAGAGATGAACGGTAAACGGACTTACGCTCCGAAAAAAACATCCTCCAACTGGCTAAACACGTGTGGCAATCAATTTATATATTTCTTAATAAACACAGGAAAAAAGAAAGTTTCACGTGCGGTCCTTACGTAAGAGTGTGTGGGTATATGCGTGTGAACGTGTGTGCATTGCGATATATATGTAGGTATGTACGTGCATGTAGAAGTGATTCTACATGCACGTACATACATGATTTGAGAAGCCCTTTCTTTCGTATTTCAATTTCTCATCGTCTTTTTTATTTTTTTCCAAAAGCTCTTGTGCTTATAGTTTTTTTTTAACGAGAGAGAGGCGTCAATGTCGGCTTGTAGTGAACAAAACAAGTTCTAGATTTAAAAATTCAAATGCTAAGCACATACAAAGCTCGAAATTTCACACCTCGATGCGAAATGTTTTTTCGGCCAATAGAAAACTTCTAAAAACAAAATAGAAAGGCCAGAATCACATCCGGGAGTGAAAACGATATCAAAGACGGGACAAGACGACCGTCGCCAGAAAGATAAGATGACAAGCGTAATTAACATACCTCAACAAATGCCAAACGGTCGTTATTATTATTGTCTATCTTCCTCTAACCACCTTCCTTTTCACCATTCACGTTGGGCGATAACTTCGAAGACAATCCTACCCAACAATAAACGCTCATACATACATACATACATACGTTCCTGCCTTCATACACATAATCTCATTCTTGTAAGGACTACTACGAACCTTTGATACCCTTAACTTCTAAATACTGTTTCTCGTGAACTTTTAACTTCTACCAATTCGTATTATTCTTTTCCATTAATAAACTTCTATTTAAACATTAAAGATAATATTTTTTTAATCATTTCACCCCAAGCAAGGCATTCCACTGCCACTATTGCACTTGGGGCTACATAGGGGGAGGTAAGTTGGAAGAGTGGTTAGATATAGGAAATGTCAGAAGTGGGGGTGATAGATAGTTGGGTGGGTGGGAAGAGTGTTTGAAAGAATGGAAGCGAGTTAGTTTGTTAGGAGGTGTCTATTGACCTTACATTTAAACTCCTGGAGATTGTAGCCATCGGGGAAGCAGTCATGTGGAAGAGAATTCCACAGTCGGGAAGTGCGAGAAAAAAAGCTGTTGGAGTAGAAGTTGCGGTTGCATTTTATCGGTTTCACTGTAAAAGGGTGGGATCTAGTTGCTAGTCTAGTATCTCGTGCAAATTCGCACCTAGGGGGTACCAGTGATCTAAGTTCATCGGAGCAGAAGTCGTGAAAGTATTTATAGAAGAGACACAGGGAAGCCACGTCGCACCGGTGAGAGAGAGACTGCAAGCGGTCTGCTAAGTCGATATCGATCACATTACAGACCCTCCGCTGTACCTTGTCTAGAAGCCCAAGGAGAATAGCAGGGGCACCTGACCAGATATGGCAACAGTATTCAAAGTAGATTTATAAATGTGCAGGATAGATTCAGACAGAAAAAACCTCCAGGCCCTGCACAGAGAACCAACTTTTATAACAGCGGATTTAGCAATGGATTTGATATAGTCATTCCACTTGATGTCCGCTGAAAGTGTGAGACCAAGGCGGTGTAGTGTTTTACCCTCTGGGAGGTAAGCCTGGTCCATGCTAATAGGAGATAGGTGCAATTGTCTATGATGATTAATTGATAGTAGCTTCGTTTTATACTTTTATTTTTCCACAAATCCATCTGCTGATAATCTAATTCTGGATAAAACCTCTAAGTTGTAGGAAGTGCGATTATGTTTCACACAAGGCCGATTTAATAAACATTAACCATTTCCCTGTAGCTTCAGGCTTTTAAAAAAAATTGTACTGAACTCATTTAACCATTTCAAATAATCGTCCGCCTTCTTCAACCAACACTTGTGAAATAAACCATCGAAAATACTAAAGCCTTTTGAAACTTTCATACCCTTTATATTTGTGTGCCTGGGGGTGAAAATTTTCTTACAAATTCTATGACGCCTTTACTCCTTTTTCTAGAGTTCACACCTCGATGCAAACGTCATTTCTCAGAATTGTTTTGGTTCATTTCAAAAACAAGAATTTAGAACAGCGACGACAACCAAATCTTTTCCAATCTTCTCACACCCCCCCCCAATTGGAGTAGATAGACTAAACTATCGCCCGGTTCACACTCCACCCACATCTATTGAACAGGTGTAGAGGTTCATCCCTTGTTTCCTGTTTAGGGTGCGGTTTCCAGTTTTTCTCTTTTCCAATCTTTTCACTCCTATATAGCCCCCTGCACATCAGTGGTGTTACCACCTTGCTCAGGGTGATATGATTAAAAAATAAATAAATTTACTCAGCTTGAAACAATGACCTTTCTTTCTTCTGTAAGTGAAAATTTCTTTTTCGCTTATCGAACTAAAAATCCGCATAATTTGGAGGAAAAAAAAAAATATAGAGACCAAATATGGCCTGCTAGGGGTTTTCAAAATGGTTAAGTTTCGTATTCATAGAGGATAAATTTGGCTTCTTTGCCAAATCATGTATACTTACTTGGGGTCTCATATACTGAAATTTCAATTGCACAGGGTCAATCTTGAAAGGAACGCTTCTTAAGTGTTAAAAAGAATCATCCGAAAAGTTTCATGATGCTGGCAATTCAGGAAGGCTAAACAGAAGCCGTAAAGTGTCCCATTAAATGAAAAGATGAAATGCTTAATTTAAGGGTAGAAAAAAAACATCTTGCATTAGCTAAGATTTTTTTCCTCTCAGTTCACCCCTAAGCAAAGAAACAAAGGACAATAAAAGAACAGCAGTTTTAAAACAGAAGGTAGCGATTGATATTCAAAAGTTTAAATGCAATATGTTGACTGGAAAGCATAAAGCCGGAAGAGTAGGTACCTCTATTCATTTGCTGAAAAAAAAACAACAAAGTATAAAGAAAAAGAGACTCCAAAGTTAATAAAAATCAAGTTTTCCCATCAAAACGTTAACGCTATTACTAAGAGGAATGAATAAAGTTATTTCTAATTATTTCTTTCTTCAATTTAATCCCTTCTAACACGTTTGGAATTTTGGTAAAAAAATCGTTTTGATTTTCGTTAGCAAGAAACCAAATTGTTATGCGTTTATAGGCACCCCCACTCATTTTTGATAAGCAACTTTTAAATTGAATTTTTACAAATAAAAGTTTTCTTGAAACTTTTATTTTAGTTTTCAATGAAAGCTAAATGATTAAATTTACTATTTCCACTAAGCAAAATACTCTAGTGTATTTGAAACAGAAATTATATTGATTGGAATCTAAAATTTTCATTTTTTTTTAATCTTTATTTTTTTTATATACAGATCTGTTTTGCTTATCACAGCTCATCAGTACAGCTAGACATCCGATTGCTTTTTACCCAGGATTGAAACCCGACCGAATTGGCGTCAGTCGGCGATTCTACCTCTGAGCTATGGGCGCTCAGTAGAAGGAGGCAGCCTTTTTTTTTAGCGTAAAAAAGTGGCAGTAAAATGCCTTTCTTGGAGCGATATGATATTATATATCATATCGCCCCAAGCAAGGCCTTTTACTGCCACTGTTTTGCAGGGGGTTACATAGGAGGAAAGTTATGAGAAAGAGTGACAGGTTATAGGGGGTGTCAGGAAGTGTGTAAGGGAAGGATGAGAATACTGATGAGATGAAGTGGACGGAGAAAGGAGCATGAGAGAGAGGATGCAAGTTAGTGAGATAGGAAATGACTATTGACTTTACATTTAAATTCTTGGAGATTGTAGCTGTCGGGGAAGCAAGTAAATGGAAGGGAAATCCACGGGCGGGAAGTGCGAAAAAAGAAGCTACTGGAGTAGAATTTGCATTTACATTTTATTGGTACGACATTTAAATACATAGAGTCTATGTACCATAGAGGAAAGTAATATTTACTTTTTAAAAAAAAAAAAAAAAAAAAAAAAAAAATGTGGCAGAAGACCAAAAGGAAAGAGACTGGAATTTTATCATCTGTTTTATAATTAAACTGAGCTAGCCACAGTCTTGGACCCAAACTTATTGATGAAGTCCTAATTAGTACCCATCTGTACAATTTGTCGGGGTGATAGAAATAGCAATTACCATGAAAGTGTTTATAGGAAAGGCACAGAGAAGCTACGTTATGGAGGTTGGAAATTGACTGAAGGTGGGATGCTATATCAATAACATTACAGACTCTTTTCTGGATTTTCTTGAATATCTACTGATATATAACTGATAAGATCCAAAGAATCTGCAATATATCAAGAATCTGTAAATACGTATCAGAAGCACCAGACCAGATATGACAGCAATATTCAATGCAGACTAAAATAGCAGATTTATTATTACATTAGAATAGAACTTACGGTTCCAGCTAGCTATTTTAACACTAAATGGAGACCTAATTATAAATCTTGTAACATGCATAAATTCATGCACTCACAGAACAAAGGAAGAGAGCTAATTAGAACCACCATACATTATTTATAGAAAAGAGAAAGGGCAATGATATCACAACAGTGAAAAGTGACTGAAGTTGAGATGCCAGTCAGATGGATAATATCACACTCTTTGGTTGTTTGGTTTGTTTAACCAGTATATCAACCTTCTTTGGGTCATTTCATGCTGAAAATCAGTTTTTTGTTTTGTTTTTTTTTCAAGTTGTTCGGCCTTTAAATTCAATTGCTTTCAATATTGTTCGGCCTTTAAATTCAATTGCTTTCAATATTGTTCGGCCTTTAAATTCAATTGCTTTCAAAATTGTTCGGCCTTTAAATTCAATTGCTTTCAAAATTGTTCGGCCTTTAAATTCAATTGCTTTCAAAATTGTTCGGCCTTTAAATTCAATTGCTTTCAAAATTGTTCGGCCTTTAAATTCAATTGCTTTCAAAATTGTTCGGCCTTTAAATTCAATTGCTTTCAAAATTGTTCGGCCTTTAAATTCAAATTGCTTTCAAAATTGCCTTTAAATTCAAAATTGTTTAAAATTTTTCGGCCTTTAAATTCAATTGCTTTCAAAATTGTTCGGCCTTTAAATTCAATTGCTTTCAAAATTGTTCGGCCTTTAAATTCAATTGCTTTCAAAATTGTTCGGCCTTTAAATTCAATTGCTTTCAAAATTGTTCGGCCTTTAAATTCAATTGCTTTCAAAATTGTTCGGCCTTTAAATTCAATTGCTTTCAAAATTGTTCGGCCTTTAAATTCAATTGCTTTCAAAATTGTTGGCCTTTAAATTCAATTGCTTTCAAAATGACAAACTCTTTGGATTTTCTTGAGTATATACAAATATATAGCTGGGACAACAAATCAAATATGGCAGCAATATTTACTGCATGGATAGTAATATATATTAATCAATCAATTCACCTTAAGCAAGGCAATAAAGCCACTAAAATGGAAAGTGTTACTGGAAGTGAAAGAGAAGAAAAATATTTTAGAAAGATTCAAGGATTAGCTCAAAAACATCTTGCTGAGCAAATTGCTGATGGTGGCCAACTGACACTAATACACTGTGCAGTTGACAAATTCAGAAACAAATAGCATGCATTCATCAAAGTTAATTTTAATTTAAATTAACTCCTTATTTCATGCATGATGCGCTCTCTCGTTTAACTGTAATTCTGACAGTTCTTTTTCAATCACCCTGCGTTGTGGTGCAGTGGCTATAGACTGAACAACAAATCGGGGTGCTGAGTTCAAATTCCAATTGAATTCCTTGCATCCACTTACGCACAAATAACCTTGGGAAAGGTTTTAAGCCATCTCTTCTCTTCTCTTTAGTTATAGGTTTAGTAGGACAGATTGGTTTCTCTAGCCTTGGCTGGCAACCAGTCTACCGAAGAAAGAAATGGCAACCTACTGCAGGATAATCTTCTGCCCAATCAGTCATGTCTCTTTCGAGACATGATCACCCAAAACATGTATTAGGCATGGCACTTAACTGACTGCATAAAATGACAATTTGTGCGCAGACACACAATGGTATGCACTTACATTTCTATTAACAGATATTGATACCACCTTCTTAAAATACATGTTCTTCAGATATCAGAACCAAGTGAAGTGTGTAAAAGTCAGTTGCTGGGGGAAGCAATCAAAGTCTGGTCAGCTCTGATTGGGTTGCTTGGGGGAAGAAAATACAATGTTGAGAAACCTGAAATTCTTGAAGAACACAGAAATATTACATCATTGATAACTCTCTTCTGTTCACCAAAAAGATGTACATTGCAAAATATAATTCTGCAAAGAAAAACAGATGGCAACCAAAGAAAAACAATGGGAAGCTTGGAAAACAGACAGCGACCGGGGTATATTGGGCCAGCTAACCAGCAGGTGTCTTCTGCAAGTTAGAACCAATACCATGCAACAAACAAACCACCAGATAAATAACCTCAGAGAACCCTGAGAGCAGGAGGAGAATGAGAACTTCAAGAAGACTGACCAAAGATTAACAACCTCCGCAAATAATTGGAGTAGATAGATCTATCACCCGGTCCACACTCCACCCACATCTATTCAACAGGTGAAGAGGCTCATCCCTTGTTCCCTGTTTAGGATGTGGTTTCCGGCCTTCTCTTTTCCAATCTTCTCGCTATTACGTAGCCCCCTGCACATCAGTGGCGTTACCGCCTTGCTCGGGGTGATATGATTAAAAAAAAAAAATGAAGAACGGAACATGAGAAAAAAAAATGCATTTGTGTCAAAATATCCAAGAATCGACATGGCTTAAAAGATAGATCAAACTCAGATGAAATGATTGGTTGATTGTTTTGTTTTTATGGCAAATCAACACCTTAGCGGGTCATTTATTGCCAACTAAACTTCATTTATTTATTGCTGGTAATACCTTTTTATTAGGATCACCATAAAAAAGGGTCAAAAGTTACAGGGGTGCAGGGGGCTACGTAATAGCGAGAAGATTGGAAAAGAGAAGGCCGGAAACCACATCCTAAACAGGGAACAAGGGATGAGCCTCTTAACCTGTTCAATAGACGTGGGTGGAGTGTGAACCGGGCGACAGTTTAGTCTACCTACTCCAATTAAATGTAGGTTGTGGCTTTTTTCTAGGGAAAAAGCCACAACCTACATTGTGCTGAGGGTCACAAAAAATGGAGGAAAGAGAGATCAAGGAAGAGAAAGGCCTTGAACCTGTTTGGCTTTACAAAGAAGTTATTAAGGGACAAACGAAGCGCCTAGCTCAAAAATTCCATAGAAGAGATCTATATATATATATATATATATATATATATATATATATATATAGAGAGAGAGAGAGAGAGAGAGCATAGCATAATGATAAGCCACATATACGATCTTAATGTGTATAGAAAAAAAATACTAAAAAGTTGTAAGTTAAAAATGTATTATTTTTGACAGTATTTATTTATTTCTATTATATATATATATATATATATATATATAATTGATATTTCAGACCGGCCTTGGCATTTCATCAGAAACAAATATATACAATATATATGTGTGTGTGTGTGTGTGTGTGTGTGTGTTGTGTGTGCATAATGATAATATACATGCTAAAAAAAGACTGCCTCCTTCTACAGAGCACCTATAGCTCAGAGGTAGAATAGCCGACTGACATCAATTCGGTCAAGTTTCAATCCTGGGTAAAAAGCAATCGGATGTGTGAGTTTGTGACCCTGGGCTTCACACACTTGCGATCATCAGACAAACGGATTAATTTTTTTTTTTAAATTGGCTATATGTAAGGCTGCGTATACTGGTGTATCTATCAATATGGATATGTCAGCTCTATCACTAATATTGAGCACTTTCAAACAAGTACCACACATATATATATTATATTATTTATATATTATATAACAAATTGCATATATTTATAATTATATACATACTTTTTACATTACATATATATGGAGAAAAAATGCTGATTGACCTAAACAAGGAAAATAAACTTAGCCCTATCAGATCTCTAATTAGTTGAATCCCCAAGGAACTGATACGATCAGCTTCTGCTCTACATCTGAACGGAGAAACATCTAGGGTTTATAAACAATATCCGAATCTTCTTTCCATCAATTACAAAGTTTACGAAAATTAATATGGTGCAAAGGTGATCAATGGAAATACTTGGAAGGAGTCAGTCAGTTAGTTAAGTGCTATACGTGATACACACTTGGGCGATCATGTCTCGAAAGAGACATGACTGACTGGGCAGAAGATTATCCTGCAGTAGGTTGCCATTGTTTTCTGTGGTAGACTGGTTGCCGACCAAGGCTATAGAACCCAATCTGTCCTGTTATTTAATCCATTACTGGAGGGAAGAGACGGATTAATACCTTTCCCAAGGGTATTTGCGCGTAAGTGAAGGCAATGAATTCAGCTGGAATTTGACCTTGGCTCCCCGATTTCTCGTTCTGAGCCGATGTCCAATGTACCACAACAAGGAGTATGGATCCCAAAAGAAGAAAACTCCAGAAATATCGACCAATTCAGATTTATATTTCTAGTTAACACGTAGGGCTAAATATTCTTCAGTATCATGTCCGGACAACTAGCCATATCTGCTAAAGAACGAATACATTGTAACATTCGTTCAAAAGAGGTGGAATCTCAGGCCTGCCAGGATGCATCGAGCATCCAGGGGTGGTGAAACAGCTGTTGAAATACACTAAAAGAGAGCAAAGATGATTTGGTAGTTCTATTCTATGACTAAACTGAAGAAATGCGTATGGCTCAATCCCACAAAAACAACTGGACAAGATACCAAAGAAACCCCATTCCGACTTGGCAGCTAAGATACAGTCGCTTTCCCACCAACGCAGAGTGGCTTTCCTGTGTCTCTTTTACACATACTTTCATGGCTTCTACTCCAATGAACTTAGCTCACTGGTGCCCCCATATATGAACTTCCTCGAGCCACAAGATTAGCAACTTGATTCCACCCTTTTACTGTGAAACCGATAAATTGTAAATGCAAATTCTACTCCAGCAGCTTCTTTTCTCGCACTTCCCGCCTGTGGAATTCCCTTCCACATACTTGCTTTCCTGACAGCTACAAAAATGTAAAGTCAATAGTCATCTCCTGTCTCACTAACTTACATCCTCTCTCTCATGCTTTTTTCTTCATCCACCCCACTCGTTAGTATTCTCTTCCTTCTCCTACTCTCTTCCTGACACACCCTGTAACCTGTCACTCTTTCGCATCATATTCTTCTTATGTAACCCCCTGCACAACAGTGGCAGTAAAATGTCTTGCTTGAGGCCACACAATCATTAAAAAAAAAAAAAAAAAAAAAAAAAAAAAAAAATACAACTTCAAGATAAGAACCAAGCCAGGGATTGCTATGTTGAATTTACAGACGTTGGGAAAGGAGATAAAATATAAACACTTATGAAATTTATACATAAATTTTTACTAAAAATAGCTTATAGTTTTGCATTAACGTAGTAAAAACTGGTTTTAAGCTTACTTTAAATTGATAAATTTACATTTTCATTTAATAACATTAAGTAAAAATAAATATCCAGACATTGAAAATTTATACTTTGAATTTCACGTGATAAGTTAATTCATGGGCCTCCTACCTCATCCTTATGGACCCTCTGTGTTCCGGACCACAGTTTGAAAAACCCCTGCAATATGTGATACATGCTGATGTCTTTTGGTTCATGATTGAAGATTTTCCCTGCAGTAGGTCACCATTTCTTTCTGTAGTAGACCAGTTATCAATAAAGGCTATAGAATCCAGTCTGTCCGACTAGACAACCTATAGCTTAGGTGAGAGAAGAAATGGATTCATACCTTACCCAAAAGTATTTGCACATCAGTAAATTTAATGAACCAGACTGGAATTTGAACTCACCTTACCAAGTTTTTATTTAGAACCAATATTCATTAAACAGCAATGCACATCTTTACCAACCCAACCTATTTAAAAAAAAAAAAAAAGAAAGAAAGTTGGGATACTGCAAAACGGAGCCATAAAAACAACCTTTGCAGTAGCAAAGCAATGAGAAAAGATGGAAAGGGAACCAGAGAACGTGTAAGAAGCTGCTTTCAAAAGCTTAATACTTCCATCTCATCCAGATAGATAGATAGATATGATCAACCCTGTACTGCATGCTCTTTTTGGTCTCCCAAATCCGGCTTGTGTCTCCTTATTTTCAAACAAAAATTGGGATATTGATAAGAAAATTATTTGTTATTTGCCTATATCTTTTTTTTTTTTTTTTTGCATTTCTGAAAAGTAAAAATGTTAAAAATAAAATTTTTTAAAAATTCAAAATCTAAGTGTTTGTCTATATTTCTGAGATGAGGTAATATTTATATTATTACACTGCTCAGACAGTTGTCCTCATCTCTATTGAAATGTTTACAACGTTTTAACCAGTAATATGAAGTGATAGAGAAAATCATTAACTTCAAAGATTGCAATATGAGCACTGGTAAAAAAAATGGTTACCAACATTTATAAGTCCCAGAAATTCATACTTATGCTCACAAGGGCCCATGACCCAGTAGATAGGTCAAGAGTTCTGAGTTCAATTCCTGGCTACAGCAGTGGTGAACAAATAACTTAGAGAGTTGGGATAAAGGGAGATAACTACATGGCATCCAAAATGGAATGAGAATTATATACTCGTGATCAAAAAAAAAAACTTGGTTCAAAAATTCATAGCACCCAAAGAAGGCCAAAACATCATAAACATGGCAATGAGGACAAGAGTCTGAACATTGTAAATGTGTTTCAACCCCTTCCCCATAAAAAAAGTAAAAAGAAAATATTGAAAAAATAAGATAAAATAAAAGCAAAGAAGTTTTGTTCATACTTTATACAGACTTTTAAAATTAGAAAAGACAGCTTGCTTAATAACTCAATTATGTCTTTAATAAAAAAAATAAAAATAAAAAAAATGTTTAAAGTCATTGCTTGAACAACCACTTAACCGTAACACTTAATGTTACGTCATTTTTTTTTTTTTTTTTTTTTTTTTTCCATAGCTATTATCCTTATTTCAGTCAATGCAATGTGCAGCATGTCAACTGATGATGACTGGAGAAAATACAGGTCAAAATGTTATGAAAAATACGAAACAAAGATGAGGATAACAGCAACAAGAACTTGTAACATTTCAGATTCCCCCATTTTTTTATTTTTTTTATATAGTGTAACCCTGATGTAAGAGAGTTGTTGGGACCGGATACAAGTTCTCTTATATCCAGGGTTATCTCTTATATCCGGGTTTGGTCTATTTTATATACATTACCATGGGCTCTAATTTGGGACCAGTGAAAATCTCTCTTATATCCGGGTTAATATTTTTTGTTTTATAGCAAGCCAGTAGGGCTCTGCTATCTAAAATGCTGTCTCACCACACAGCCTGCATGTATGTTTGCGCGCGTGTATTTGTAATTTTTTTAATATTTAATATATATATTTATATTATATACATTATATATCCCTAAAAAAAAAAAAAAGGCAAAAAAAAAGGCAAAAAAAAATCAGCCAAGGGAAGCAAATGTGAAACTTTTTCTTTCTGAGTTATCCCCCCCTCTTTTTTTTTTTTTTTTTTTTTAAGCTAATGTTAATATTTTTCAGACTTTTTTTTTGTTTTTCCAATCAGTTCTATAATTTCTTATAAAGATTTCAATTTTACAATGTCCTTCCATTTCTTTGCTCAGACGTTTTATTCTTTTCAATGAGAATTGTGGAGAAATATATAGCCATGCTATTAAGCAATCTAGTTTAAAAGTATCCGTTTCGTTTTTTGTTTTTGTTTTTTCTTCTTATTACATTCAATATCAGGTTTTCTTCAGAATTAGTATTTTAAATTACATATCCTTTCTTTGAGATACATGCCCTGCCATCCACACCATTTTAAGAGATGAGCAGAGAGGGCAGACACCAATGTTTTTGCTTTTAATTCAGCAAATGTCTTAAAGAAAAAAAAAAGGCATAATGTTCAAGGTTTTTCTTCACTAGTTATCTATAGCAATTGTTACCAAGGTAACACAAGACTAAAACGATGACAGGGATGTAGGAGATGATAATAAAATTGCATGAGCAATAATGACAACAATGACACTGAGGAAATAGGTGGCGGATATGATGGAAATAAAAATAAGGTGGTATCAGTAACAGACAGAGAAAAATAAATAAGAGAGATGGGAAAGGAGATGAGCAGGACGCAAAACCAGAAGAAAGTAGAAGAGAGAAGAGAAAAAGAAAAAGAAGAGGAGAGAAGAGAAGGAAAAAAATGAAAAAGAGAAAAGAAAAAATACAATAAAAAGAAAAAGAAAAAGAGAAAAGAAAAGAAAAGAGAAAAGAAAAAGAAAAAGAAAAGAAAAAGAAAAAGAAAAGAAAAGAAAAGAAAAAGAAAAGAAAAGAAAAAGAAAAAGAAAAGAAAAAGAAAAAGAAAAGAAAAAGAAAAGAAAAGAAAAGAAAAAGAAAAAGAAAAAGAAAAAGAAAAGAGAAAAAGAAAAGAAAAAGAAAAAGAGAAAAGAAAAGAAAAAGAAAAGAAAAAGAAAAGAAAAAGAAAAGAAAAAGAAAAAGAAAAAGAAAAGAAAAGAAAAGAGAAAAGAAAAAGAAAAGAAAAAGAAAAAGAAAAGAAAAGAAAAGAAAAAGAAAAGAAAAGAAAAAGAAAAGAAAAGAAAAAGAAAAGAAAAGAAAAGAAAAAGAAAAGAAAAGAAAAGAAAAGAAAAAGAAAAGAAAAGAAAAGAAAAAGAAAAGAAAAGAAAAGAAAAGAAAAAGAGAAAAAGAAAAGAAAAAGAAAAGAAAAGAAAAAGAAAAAGAAAAGAAAAGAAAAAGAAAAAGAAAAGAAAAGAAAAAGAGAAAAGAAAAAGAAAAGAAAAGAAAAGAAAAGAAAAGAAAAGAAAAGAAAAAGAAAAGAAAAGAAAAGAAAAGAAAAGAGAAAAGAAAAGAAAAAGAGAAAAGAAAAAGAAAAAGAAAAGAAAAGAAAAGAAAAAGAAAAGAAAAGAAAAGAAAAGAAAAGAAAAGAAAAGAAAAGAAAAAGAAAAGAAAAGAAAAGAAAAGAAAAGAAAAGAGAGGAAAAGAAAAAGAGAAAAGAAAAAGAGAAAAGAAAAGAAAAAGAGAAAAGCATTATTCCTCGTAAAATAAGTGTTGAAGAATAAGGGAAGAAGTAGCTGAAGCAGTTGTGTTTCTTGACAGTAATAATCTGAGCATTGAAACATGTTACCAGCAAAACAATACCATAAAAAGGTGTGGTGGAAGAAGCCAGTACACTGCACAACCACAATATTTCCCCGTGCGGTCTCAACTGCAGCATTAAAATTAACAAAACAGAACAAAGTTGGAAAAAAATGAGTCTTGAATAAAAGTTACAGTTGTTGTAATGGCGGTGGTGGCACTGACAACAGATAATGGAATCCTTATCTTTTTGGTCTGCCAAGGAGCGGGCAGAATGGCCTCATATGAGCCTGACATCCTTCCTAGCCTGGAGGCTGAAACACCGTATACAAAAATGTCTATCCCCATTATGGATAGCAGATGCAGCTGGGTGCAAGTTGCGGAAAAAATTAGCAGCCATATAGTCAAGGAACTGAAGACTGTCTCTGCAAGAGTGCTGTGCAGTTCCACAAGTGACGCCCAGACGGAAAAGCTCACCAGTGGATGGTCACCCCACCAAGCGAGAGAAGGTAGGCAGGAGGAGCTAGAAGTGGGCAAGAGGGAGATCAGTTTGACAGCTGGGTATTTGATGTGATTTTCCGGGCAAGGTCCGTCTGCGTACCATTTCCAGAGTTGGCATCTCACACCCCCAGCAACTACCAAAGGCGTTTCCCCGTGACAGGTCCACAAACGCCATAAGGAAAGACAAGGAGGAGAGATGGCCAGAGTGAAAAAGGGAAGAGAAGGTGGGACCATAGAGGGAGAAAGGGGTGCTTCATATATAACAAAGGTGGGAGGAGGCAAGGTTGGCACAGGAGGTGGAGAATAAAATGGGGGAAAATAGGAGGAGGAGGAGACATAAGAGAGGGAAAAGAGAGCAAGAAAACCAGTAACAATAATAAATGAAAACGAAACAAGATCGGAAGTAATTCGAGAAGTCAAAAATGGGAAACAGTTGTTCGTTAAACGTGTAAATAAATCGGTCAACATCGGCTCTATTGTTTGAGTGTTAACTGCTGCTGCCTGTAAGAACTTCAATTGCCAAAACGACAATGCCATCCACACTAATGGAGACAGACACAGTGGGGTCATCGTCTCATTTGACAACTTTGGCTGTGATGCCACTAGGAACCGGAGCAAAAGCTCCCACCTGGAGGGTCATTCCCATTCTGTTGTACCGGGAGGCTTGGACGTCAGGTCGTACAGGACTCGCGAGATACCCGGAACAGTTAAAATACCCTCCACCATTTTCTGAACAACCTGAAAGAATAGAATTAAATTTCTTACAAAGAAATGTCCAAAGCAAGAACAAAATCTTTAACAGTTTCACAATTTTTTTCTTAAAAAACAAAAAAAAATTTTATTTTAAAAATTGTTAATATATAATAAAATGGTACTGATTAATTTTTTGGTTCAATTAAGAAAGAATTAAAAATAAATCAATAAAAATAACCATTTTTTGAAAAAATTCTAATATCTTGACTACATTTTGGAGAACTAGTAGTACAGAAAAATACTGTTTGATCCATTACCCAAAATCTAACCAAGATATTCACTCACACACAGAAGAGAGAGAGAAAACAGAGGGAGAGAGAGAAAACAGAGAGAGAGAGAAAACAGAGGGAGAGAGAGAGAGAGAGAGAGAGAGAGAGAAAGAGAGAGAGAGAGAGAGAGAAAACAGAGAAAGAGAGAGAAAACAGAGAGAGAGAGAAAACAGAGAAAGAGAGAGAAAACAGAGAGAGAGAGAGAGAGAGAGAAAAGAGAGAGAGAGAAAACAGAGAAAAGAGAGAGAAAACAGAGAGAGAAAACAGAGAGAGAGAGAAAACAGAGAAAGAGAGAAAACAGAAAAGGGAGAGAGAGAAAACAGAGAGAGAGAGAAAACAGAGAGAGAGAGAAAACAGAGAGAGAGAAAAGAGAGAAAACAGAGAGAGAGAAAACAGAGAGAGAGAGAAAACAGAGAGAGAGAGAAAACAGAGAGAGAAAGAGAGAAAGAGAGAGAGAGAGAGAGAGAGAGAGAGAGAGAGAGAGAGAGAAAAGAGAGAAAGAGAGAAAGAAAAGAGAGAAAGAGAGAGAAAACAGAGGGAGAGAGAGAAAACAGAGGGAGGGAACGTCGGCCCGGCCCGGCAAAGGACTCCAGCCAACGTCGGCCCGGCCCGGCAAAAGGACTCCAGCCAACGTCGGCCCGGCCCGGCAAAGGACTCCAGCCAACGTCGGCCCGGCCCGGCAAAGGACTCCAGCCAACGTCGGCCCGGCCCGGCAAAAGGACTCCAGCCAACGTCGGCCCGGCCCGGCAAAAGGACTCCAGCCAACGTCGGCCCGGCCCGGCAAAGGACTCCAGCCAACGTCGGCCCGGCCCGGCAAAGGACTCCAGCCAACGTCGGCCCGGCCCGGCAAAAGGACTCCAGCCAACGTCGGCCCGGCCCGGCAAAAGGACTCCAGCCAACGTCGGCCCGGCCCGGCAAAAGGACTCCAGCCAACGTCGGCCCGGCCCGGCAAAAGGACTCCAGCCAACGTCGGCCCGGCCCGGCCCGGCCGGCCAAATGACTCCAGCCAACGTCGGCCCGGCCTGGCAAAAGGACTCCAGGCAAGGTTTCACAAAGCCAGATGCTCTTCCTGACACCATAATACACAAAGTTTTTTGTTTTTTTTTATCAAAACACCACTTTTAAGCATGTTGTCATGCTAATTTGTTTTTTTTATAAAACGTCATTTTCTTCTACCTTGTATAACCAAGCAATCAAGCACAAAAGGTATCAATCCTGATTGGTTGCAGCATGCACACACGTGTCTTTGTGAATGAAAGTGGGCTACTGTAAATCTCACATTTAGTAAAACAGATTTGCTTGTCAATTGCCTGACTGTAACAAGTGGGGCATAAAAATTAAAACAATACGGACTACTCACCTCTTCAGGGATATGCACTCCTGGAGTTGCTGGGACTCCAGTCATAAAATCGTTGGTTATAAACGTACGTATGACCACTGATCTTTGGCACGAAGGCTGATGATTTATAGGGTCTCTGTCAAAGTGCAAAGGGGTAAGAATGATGGGCATTTGAGAGATCTTAGAAATGTAACCAGAGTCTTGCAATACTTTTGTAGCCATGAAGTCAGCTTGCCTTAATGTGCTAAGGACTCCATCTGTAAGGAATGTGGGTGTCACATCCTCAACAGGAAACCGAACCATGCCTCCAAATACATAGACAACCCTACAACAGAAAAGGTTTCGAGTAGCATCAATCAGTGCTTTAACGTGTTTGGATTATTGTCGTTCAACGTGTCAACAGTGTATATTTAATGCGATTGTGTACTCGCTGGTTTTTGAAATGCCAACAAAAAAGAGAAAGCAACACTTTGCAAAAAACAAAACTCACTTATAACGCAAAAAAATCTCCTGATTGCAATTTCATTGGCTGCATTGCCACAAAAGTTCCTTTTTTTTTTTTTGTCCCTTTAATATTTTTCTGTTATACATTGATTGGCCAATTCGTTTTTTATGATTTATCAACCCTTCTCAACTTATTTAAAGCCAGAAAATATTTTTAAGAGTTTAAGAATTTGGGTGGGGAAGATAATTTAGTGATACAAGTATCACTAATTAATCCATAGCTGGGGAGAGGAAGAGGAGGTGGATTCATACCTAAACGGATTATGACAAGAAATTATGTGGAGATGAAGTGGGGGATATATTCTATATTTCAGTCAGTATATAAAATGACCCCTTACTTTGTGGCCACAGTAGTTTCTTTACATTTGTATTTCGGAAAATGTTAATAAATCCACAGGACATTTCTGTGTAGCTAATTCATGATCGATTGATTCATTCATTTTCTAAGGTTTATCAGAAGTCAGGAGGGATCAAGAATCGTGAAGAAAAGAAACTGAAAATTTTTGTAATCTTAAAAGTTTAATTTCTACCCTCCCAGAGAATTGTACATTCAGGTGCAGTCACTGCTGCCAGTGGAAACCCATCACACCAAAATACACACTTTATTTTTAACCGTTTTACTTCAAGCAAGGGAATAAAGCCACTAAAGCACAAAGGGTTAACTGAGTGTCTTGTTGCATTTATCGACCCACTAGCAGTATAGCCCGGCATTGCTCGAGTGTAATGAAAGCTTATATATATATGTCTTGATTTTCTGCACTATTGTAAGAACTGCAACCTTGAAACTCCTGAATATCGTTTATGTCTTTGTATATGAGTGTATCAAATTTGATTAAAATCGCACCACTCCTTCTATAACCCGATTTTTTCAATTATTGATTTTCGATATTTATCGGGGGTACCTTGACACAAAACCTAGCTAAGAACACTCGCAGATGCTTATAGTACAACTGTGTAAATTTTCAAGAAAATTGGTTCAGCTATTTCGGAGTCTATAGGTAACGGACACACACACAAAGTTCCATTTATAAATAAGTTGAGATGATCTCAAGAGACTAAATCCTTGGTTCCCAACCAGGGGTCCATGAAAGAATTTCAAGTCGTCCAAAAGATTGTAATTCGTACCGGCGGATACTCAATAATGTGCTAGATGTGTGGCTTACGCTCTATAATTTTATTCGTAGTTTCGAATTTGTCTTCTACTTGTAAGATGCTTCTTCCCATTGTTTTTTTTTTTTTTTTTGCAATACATAAAAAGTTTCATTCACTTCTGTTTTGGGATTTTTTTCTAATTTTTTTTTTTTTTTAATCGTATCACCCCGAGCAAGGTGGTAACGCCACTGATGTGCAGGGGGCTACATAATAGTGAAAAGATTGGAAAAGAGAAAACAGGAAACAAGGGATGAGCCTCTTCACCCATTCAATAGACGTGGGTGGAGTGTGAACTGGGCGATAATTTAGTCTATCTACTCCAATTAAAAAAAAAAAAAAAGCGGAAAAGAATAGAAATGAGTAAAAGATTAGAAAAGAGAAAACCGGAAACCACATCCTAAACAGGAAACAAGGGATGAGCCTTTTCACCTGTTCAATAGACATGGGTGGAGTGTGAAATGTGTTTCAGGATGTGCGTTGTGGCACAGTGGATATCCACTCGGAACGCCAACTCGGGAAGCAGAGTTCAAATTCCACTTGAATTCGTTGCATTCACTTATGCGCAAATACCCTTGGGAAAGGTATTAATCCGTCTATTCCTTCCAGTTATGGGTTAAATAACAGGACAGATTGGGTTCTATAACCTTGGGTGGCAACCAGTCTACTGCAGAAAGCAATGGCAACCTACTGCGGGATAATCTTCTGCCCAGTCAGTCATGTCTCTTTCGAGGCAAGCGTGTATCACATATGGCATTTAACTGACGTGTTTCATTTATACAGGTTTTATAATTTTTTTATTCATACATTTGCTCGTAAGCTCAAAAATAAAGCCAGTTTTATAAAGATGGGTTTTGTGTACAATACCTACAACTATTACAACGTTAACATAACATTTTCACTAAGTGCTTTACTTAAATAAAGGGCTGAATGAAATGTTTTTTTTTTGATTTTATATGAGTAAGTTTAAAGCTTACTCAGCATAATAACGCAGGGCTTTTTACATGAATATATATTTTTTCACAGAAAAATCTATTTTTGCTGGTTTAACTTATTCCATTGTAGGGGTCCACAAATGAATAAGTGCCTGGAAAAGGGAGATTGGGACAAAAAGGTTGGGAACCACTGGACTAAATGATGCCAAAGAAATAGACTGAATGAAAGGAGATTACATTTTACTTTTCTTTAAATTCTTGAAGGTTGGAGGAGAAAAAAGGCTTCTGAATATGATAAAAAAAAAAAAAAAAAAAAAGAAAAAATCCCCCCTTAGGTTTTGAAAGATAGTAAATGATATCAACCATTCCTTTTAACGAAAAAAAGCAGCATGCACCGACCTAAAAATCAGTGTTATTGTCTGTTGAAATTTACAAAATATTTCTATTGAGTTCATTTTTCCAGAAAATATGTTTATCATGTCTACTAGCTATAATCGTTATTTCTAGTATTGATGGGATCTTCCTTCTTAACCTTTTATTTCATTTAGTTGGCTGATTGTGTTTAGCGGCAAATCAATCCTTATGGGTTATTTAATGCTGAAATCTAAATAATTTGTACGCAGTTTCATGCCTTCAACTACATATTTTGCACAACAATTTTAGATTGTTTTATTATATTTTAAAATCATTTTTAGAATGTTCTACATTTTGGTTAAGCATTTTTCTTGTGTCAGTGGGTGACTAATTTGTAGAAAACATTCTAGCATCTTTTTTTCGTTGAAAAACATTGATTTCGAAAGTCTTACAAAACAAAAAAAAAAAAAAGAAAGATACATTGTTTTTTTTTAGTTTTTGAGACCCACAGCAAAACAAAAATGTAGAATAAAATAAAATAGAATAGAATATAAAAAGGACAACGTCTATCTCCTTCAAATAATGCAACAATGGGTCTCTTTGTATCTGCTTGTTTCTATGAGGAATATTTTTCTTCTAGTTGGAGTAGAGATTGACGGGGAGTCATCCAACCATTATATTTTGACTTTATCCTTAGCAGTATGTATGTTTCGTGGATGTGTGTTGTGGTGCAGTGGATATCAGCTCGGAACTCGGGGAGCCAAGATCAAATTCCAGTTGAATTCATTGCATTCACTTATGCGCAAATACCCTTAGGAAAGGTATTAATCCCTCTATTCCTTCCAGTTATGGGTTAAATAACAGAACAGATTGGATTCTATAGCCTTGGCTGGCAACCAGTCTACCACAGAAAGCAATGGCAACCTACTGCAGGATAATCTTCTGCCCAGTCAGTCATGTCTCTTTCGAGACATGATCACCCAAGCATGTTTCACATATGGCACTTAACTGACTTACTGATGTATGTTTTACCATACAAATACCTCATAAAGGACAATTCAATTTTAATCTCGAGGAAAGATGGAAACATTCAATGAGAAAAAGAAAGAGCATTGCCATTAACATTTATGCATAACATCTGCTTAGATGAAATGGAAAATCTTGGCAATTTTCAATATATTTCCATTTGTACCCTCGTACTTCTTAGAATAACCTGCATTCATACTGATGATTGTTATTTCAATAAATAATGGTAAATTTTTGTTTTGTTCCCCGAAGGCCTTTACCTCTTAAAATCTTTCCAAAACATCCTTAATTCCATGCAAATGTATATGCTGAACTCAAATCGATAATTGTTTATTGAAGAAACCTTTTTTTTTCATGTTATCGACCAGAAATAAATCGGACTATATATCACCCCTTATCACTCTTCTTATATCTGTTTAACCGCTGAATGACTTGAGGTGTAGGATACTGAATTTGTTCTATTTACTCCCTTTTTTAGCAATTACTCCACAATTTGTTGGGTTTAGGAACTCATTTTCCGCACATTAATCGCAAAACGGAAAAAAAAAAAAAATAAAATCGGAAATCTACGCATGAAGTCAGTCTGCAGTGAACAACATTTTCGAACCGTGGTTAGGGGGTGAGATAAACAGCGACAAAAAGTTCCATATTTTTCTTCTCCGAAAAATAAAAAAAGAAGGTAGGTTTCTTCAATAAACAATTATCGATTTGCGTTCAGCATATATATTTGCATGGAAATAGGGATGTTTTGGAAAGATTTGAAGGGGTAAAGGCCTTCAGGAAACAAAACAAAAATTTACCCCAATAATTAGTTAATGTTAAACTCAAAATATTAAACAATGCTATAAGAGAATTTTCATGGGGGTTTTGTAGTGTGAAACGCACAGTAAATATGATGCATCAAAAAATTCAAATAGGAAAACCGTTAAACTAAGTCAATAACTATTTCTTTTCTTGGGGGGGGGGGGGGGTCTCTTTTTTTTTTTTTAAATTTTGTTTTTGTTGTTAAATGAATTTTTACATCACTTACCTGTTTATATTATGACAAATTTTGGGAATCAATTTAGCCAGCACAAACAGATTTTCCCATGAAGGTTCAGAATCTCCTGACAAAGCAGCTACATAGCTGTAGGTTCGACAATCACCCTAGACGTGGGGAAAAAAAAAAACAAATGAATAAAAACAAGACACTTACCACTAAAAGTGTCTACAGGCGTTTATAAATCTTAGCATATTAAAACAATGATCTTGTTTCTATCCTAGGAATCATTGCTTAAAAACGAAATCACACCAATACTAAATTTATCACCCAATAAGAATCAAACTTTAGCAGTTGATTGGTTTGACTTTTTATAAAAGTCTATTTTTATGGATATATATTTTTATAAAAGTCTATTTTTATGGATATATATTTTTATAAAAGTCTATTTTTATGGATATATATTTTTATAAAAGTCTATTTTTATGGATATATATTTTTATAAAAGTCTATTTTTATGGATATATATTTTTATAAAAGTCTATTTTTATGGATATATATTTTTATAAAAGTCTATTTTTATGGATATATATTTTTATAAAAGTCTATTTTTATGGATATATATTTTTATAAAAGTCTATTTTTATGGATATATATTTTTATAAAAGTCTATTTTTATGGATATATATTTTTATAAAAGTCTATTTTTATGGATATATATTTTTATAAAAGTCTATTTTTATGGATATATATTTTTATAAAAGTCTATTTTTATGGATATATATTTTTATAAAAGTCTATTTTTATGGATATATATTTTTATAAGAGTCTATTTTTATGGATATATATTTTTATAAGAGTCTATTTTTATGGATATATATTTTTATAAGAGTCTATTTTTATGGATATATATTTTTATAAGAGTATTTTTATGGATATATATTTTTATAAGAGTCTATTTTTATGGATATATATTTTTATAAGAGTCTATTTTTATGGATATATATTTTTATAAGAGTCTATTTTTATGGATATATATTTTTATAAGAGTCTATTTTTATGGATATATATTTTTATAAGAGTCTATTTTTATGGATATATATTTTTATAAGAGTCTATTTTTATGGATATATATTTTTATAAGAGTCTATTTTTATGGATATATATTTTTATAAGAGTCTATTTTTATGGATATATATTTTTATAAGAGTCTATTTTTATGGATATATATTTTTATAAGAGTCTATTTTTATGGATATATATTTTTATAAGAGTCTATTTTTATGGATATATATTTTTATAAGAGTCTATTTTTATGGATATATATTTTTATAAGAGTCTATTTTTATGGATATATATTTTTATAAGAGTCTATTTTTATGGATATATATTTTTATAAGAGTCTATTTTTATGGATATATATTTTTATAAGAGTCTATTTTTATGGATATATATTTTTATAAGAGTCTATTTTTATGGATATATATTTTTATAAGAGTCTATTTTTATGGATATATATTTTTATAAGAGTCTATTTTTATGGATATATATTTTTATAAGAGTCTATTTTTATGGATATATATTTTTATAAGAGTCTATTTTTATGGATATATATTTTTATAAGAGTCTATTTTTATGGATATATATTTTTATAAGAGTCTATTTTTATGGATATATATTTTTATAAGAGTCTATTTTTATGGATATATATTTTTATAAGAGTCTATTTTTATGGATATATATTTTTATAAGAGTCTATTTTTATGGATATATATTTTTATAAAAGTCTATTTTTATGGATATATATTTTTATAAAAGTCTATTTTTATGGATATATATTTTTATAAAAGTCTATTTTTATGGATATATATTTTTATAAAAGTCTATTTTTATGGATATATATTTTTATAAAAGTCTATTTTTATGGATATATATTTTTATAAAAGTCTATTTTTATGGATATATATTTTTATAAGAGTCTATTTTTATGGATATATATTTTTATAAGAGTCTATTTTTATGGATATATATTTTTATAAGAGTCTATTTTTATGGATATATATTTTTATAAGAGTCTATTTTTATGGATATATATTTTTATAAGAGTCTATTTTTATGGATATATATTTTTATAAAAGTCTATTTTTATGGATATATATTTTTATAAAAGTCTATTTTTATGGATATATATTTTTATAAAAGTCTATTTTTATTCATTCATAGTCTTTTGACTCCAGTTTGTGGTTAACTATTTGCCCATAGCCAAGACCCTAACAGGTTCTACCACTCTGGGTGAGGGAAGACCTGGGAACAACAATTAAGAAGTGGTGCCATGATCCTCACAACCTCCTAAATCATAGGCTTTGCTGCCAGATGCAGTTTATCATCATACCCAGGACTAAGTTGATTGGTGTGCGACACAACTTTGCTATCAACTATTAGATGGTGAAGCTTATAAAATAGAAAGATGTTCATGTGATTTCCAGTCACACACGGAATAAATGCCCCTTTTTTGAAAACACAAAATAAATTACTATGTTACAGTCAAAATATTAGGGGGAAAAAAATAACACCACCAAAGGCATAAAATGGCTATAGAAGTGACTGAAAGCACTTGGAATGATAAAAGTTAGGGTCTATTTTTATATTTCTTATCGTCAGCATTATTCAGTAAAAGATGTTTTGTTTGTTTTGTTTAATAGGCTATCAACCTTAAAAAAGTTATATAAGGCCAGTATCATATTTTTCAAACCAGTTTTTCGGACACAAGGTCATATTGAGTTAAATTTAAATTTGGTTTTATGGTAACTTGATTTTGTGGTTATATTATGCTAGAGATATATAATTGGGAAGGTTTTATAGAGGTAGTATACAATTAGAAGTTATGTTAGCAGTATTATTAATGCTGAGAGCTTCACCTACTATCTGCTGGTATAAGGAAATTACACGCATACATAAAACAGCATAAATACATAACTCTCATCTGTAGATGCAATTCTATTTTTTATTATACTAATGCAAATATTCTGATGCATATTTGTGTTAAATTGCTTTGCAGAGAATCTTTGAAATTCATTTTTTTCAATTTGAAAACAAATACTCAATAATAAAATTTATTCAAATTTGTAGAGTTGTGTTTAAAGATTGTTTATTTCTTCATTTATATTTGCCTATTCCTCTACACACATGCACAAATCTAACAACTGCCCACAATGTACCTGTTAATAATATCTACATGCAAAAAAAAAAAAATAAAAAAATAATAATCATGGAGACATGCTAAAATTAACTTTGCCAAACAGTACCTTCTGAAGAAATGTTGGCCTGAAAGGATCCAAAGGGTTAAGTAAAAGGCTTTCTTACCTATTCAAATCATAAACATGTCATTGTTTTAAGAAAAAAAAAAAAAAAAAAAAAAAAAAGGCTTGAGAAACACTGAATTACAGATTCAATCTATCTATTAAAGAAAAAAGCTGTACTGATTATGTAATAGAAATATTATACATAAATCGATCTGGGTGGGGATTATGGCGGTGCAGTGGTTAAAAAGCTGGTGATTCATCTTCATTGAGTGCTCCATTGTGTTAAAAAATAAACTAAACTCAGTCAGTGAAGAGAATATGCAGACACTGCCCTCTATTTGGCTACAATACACAATCATCAAAACATATACTCACTTGTACGCCAACACTTTTCACAGGTAGCAACATGGCACCTAAGGTTTGCATCTCTGTGATTCGAACTAATTCTGCTTGTTCTTGATCTGTGGTACAACTTTTCACCCTGTTCAGCAATGAGTGGGGCTGAGAAAAGAAAAAAGAAGAAAAAGATAAATATCATTTCATTCTAAGCCATTATCATCTTACGGCTAACAGCAGACCCTTTTTTCTTTCTTTTTTTAAAATCATGCAATTCTATTTTATGTGCCATGTAGGGCACAGTTGTTTACGACTCTCTACAGCTTCCTTTACATATATGAATTACCATCACTTTCTCATTATCATCTCCACAGTTCCGGAACTTTTATACATACAGGGTGGGATGGATGAATTGTCATCTAAATTATACAAAAATAAAAACTCATATCTCATTTGAACAGATATTTTGACCAAAATTATACAAAAATATTTTGAAATACTAGAGGGTAAATTTATTCAATAAAATCCCCACTGGCTTCAACTATGCTTTTGGAATCTCCTGCAACTCTTCTGAATGGTCTCCTTTTTTAAATTAGTAAATGCTGCCACAATCCTTGCTTTCAGTTCGTTTTTGGTATTAAAAGTAGTTTTGTTAGATCTCTCGTTCAGCTGCACCGACAATAATGAAGGGAGTAGCAGTCTAGGGAGTTAGGTGGCCAGATGTAAGTGATGTCGTTGTAGAAACTGTCTTATAGCCGTGACTTGGTTCTTTTGCTAGTGTAGCATGGTGCAGAGTCCTGTTGTCAGACCCTATGTCTGACAGCATCTACTCTCTTCATCCAGACAAGTACTACGTCCTCATGGTACTGTAGTCTTGTGTTGAGTCTGAGGCCCTCGCAAACAAATTCAGGAGTTTTTCCCTATCATAATGATCGAAATAAGTTTTCATAGCTGCCATAGCTTCATAATCCCCATTAGATTCATACAACTCTTTCTGAACCCTCTATACTCCTCATATTAACACCAAAATACTCTGAAATGTTCATATTTAAGCTTCTGGTGTGAATGCCAAGCAGTATAATTTCTGGTAGATTGAATTGCTTCATTGTGCTTTTTTTCTCAAAGAGTGCCCAAACTGACCCTTCTATACAGTGCAGTCAACAAAATTAAAAATGCACAGGTGTGAAATTAAAAGTGTAAAAAGATGACAATTTACCCATTGCATCATGTATATAAAAATTTAGGTACCTCCACTCATTTTTGATAGCTAACTTTTTAAATTGAAGTTTTAAAATAAAATTTTTCTTAAACCTTTAAATTAATTTACTATTGTTATATAGCAACAAACAACAAACACGCATATATATAAAAATATAAGTTATATTTTTATTAATGACGATGAACCGTGTAGCCTAGGGAACAGAGAGTGAGAGAGCGTGCCTCTAAGGGGTTGATGGGGGAGTGTTGTCGTATCTGTTGCTCCTCTGGTCTGGTCTGGCTCTCTGTCTGTCTGTCTGTCTCGTCTCTCTCTCTCTGAAATCCGTGCGCCGAGGTCTTTTATAATCTCCAAACCGGGACTTCCGGATTTTGCCTCGCCCACGCACGCCCACGTAATTCTCAGAGACACCTGTTCTGTCTGCCTCTTGTAGCCATTTCCGCTACTGCCGGAAATAAGGTCAAACAAACATCCGTTCCTTTCAACGACCGGAAAACACCACCGCTTGCATCAGCCTTTCCTCGGGTGGGGCCAGGTTGTTATATTACACTATTTCCAGTAAGCAAAATACTCTGGTATATTTTAAAGTGAAATTATATTCATTATTTTCAAATTTGAAATTTTTTTTTTCAATTTTTCAGCCATTTTTGAGTGAACAATACATTTGTATATAAGCACTGAAAGTTTCATTAAAATATCAAAATTATTTGAATTTTGCAAAAATTTCTAAATGTTTTTCACGAAAAAAAAAAAACACCTGTTTACGTAATATTACATTATCCATACCTACTGAAAAAAAATAAATAAATAAATAAAAAAGATTTTTTACCAACATTTTGAACATGTTAAAAATGATTAAAAAATTTAAGATACTTTCATTTTAAAATATTTTTTAAGTTTGGGGCCTTTTTTCTTCGAACTATACTGTTTTTTCAGCAAATTAGTAGAGGCACCTATATAAATTCATTGCTAATGTATTTTTTACTAAAACTAGAAAATTATATCAAAAGTCCCATTTCATAAAAACATACATTGAGTGAAAGGATTGTCAGTTGCCAGAAATGATACAGGCATTACTGACAGAAGAAAGCCTTTTGCATATATTTCTTGTGAAAGAATTAGAAAACAGAAGCATTACTGAGGAGCAGAATAGAAAGACTAATCAGGAACATTGCATTCACTTACGCGCAAATACCCTTGGGAAAGGTATTAATCAATCTCTTCCTTCCAGTTATGGGTTAAATAGCAGGACAGATTGGGTTCTATAGCCTTGACTGGCAACCAATCTACCGCAGAAAGCAATAGCAACCTACTGCAGGATAATCTTCTGCCCAGTCAGTCATGTCTCTTTCGAGACATGATCGCCCAAGCGTGTATCACGTATGGCACTTAACTGACTGACTGAATATAATAGTTGGAAACATGATTAAGGCTTTTACCGGGCATAAAGTGGGGGATCAATTTTATATTATTATGAAGTAATAAACTGATCCCCCACTAATTATTACTTAAAAATATAATACATCTTCTGCTCTAGCTATGAGTCAAATAACAGGACAGATTGGGTTCTATAGCCTTGGCAACCTACTGCAGAATAATCTTCTGCCCAGTCAGTCATGGCACTTAACTGACTGAATTAGGAAGACATTAAGCAATAATTGATGCTGCATTTAATTTTTTAAAGAACAAACTTGACTGGAAAGCAAGAAGCTGGTAGGGAGTTCTACAAGTGAGAAAAATAACTGTTAGCATAGAACTTACGATTACGTCTGGTCAATGCAACTGTAAATTGATGAGACTTTGTTGCTAATTTAGTCAGTCAGTTAAGTGCCATACATGATACACACTTGGGTGATCATGTCTCGAAAGATACATGACCGACTGGACAGAAGATTTTCTCACAGTAAGTTCCCACATTGGTTACCAACCAAGGCTATAGAACTTAATCTGTCCTGCTATTTAACCCATAGGCGGAGAAAGAAGCGATGTATTCATACCTTTCCCAAGGGTATTTTTGCATATGTGAATGCAAGAAATTCAACTGAAATTTGAACTCAGATCTTCGAGTTCTCGTTCCGAGTTGATATTCACTGCACCACAATGCACATCATATGCCTTAATAATAGTAATAATAATAATTGTGTTAAAATTATACAAGTCAGAGCAAATTTGGCAGATACTCAACATAGCCAGAGAAAATGCTTGCAAGTAAGTACTTAATGAAGATATGCAGCATAAAGTATTAAATTTTCATCTTGAGGTTCTTGACAACAACAACAAAAAAAAAAAAAAAAAAAAAAAAAAAAAAAAAAAAAAAAATCGATGCTGACTTGGCAACTTGCTTTCAGTGACTTTTTCACCAACATAAAGTGGCTTCCCTCTGTCTTCAAGAATTTTCATGGCAACTGCTCTGATGAACTTTTTTTCCTTCCCCTGGTATCCTGGGATGTGCGTTGTGGTGCAGTGGATATCGGCTCAGAACGAGAAATCGGGGAGCCGAGTTTGAATTCCAGTTGAATGCCCTGCATTCACTTACGCACAAATACCCTTGGGAAAGGTATTAATCCATCTCTTGCTTCCAGTTATGGGTTAAATAATAGGACAGATTGGGTTCTATAGCCTTGGCTGGCAACCAGTCTACCGCAGAAAGCAATGGCAACCTACTGTGGGATAATCTTCTGCCCAGTCAGTCATGTCTCTTTTGAGACATGATCACCAAAGTGTGTTTCACATATGGCACTTAACTGATTGACTGGTATCCTACATGTATTTACACATGCTACTAGATTGACATCAAGGTCCCACTCTTACCATCAAAATAGTTAAATGTAAATTCCTCTTCTACTCTAACAGTTTCTTTTCTCACACTTCCCATTTCTGATAATAATAGTGAATTTCTGATAACTACAATTCCCAAAAGTTTAAATGCAATGTCAATTGCTATCTTTTATCTACTTGATTCCCAGCCATTTTTTTCTTTGACATCCCCTGTACCTTATTTTATTCTCCCACTGTAACCCCCCCTGCACACCAGTGGCATTTCTGCCTTGCATGGAGTGAAATGATTAGAAAAATTAACAAGGAAGAAGGTCAGATACATAATTTGCTGTAAACATTAATTTTTTATAGTTTTACCGTTTTTAAAGAGTTGCTAAAATCAATTATAATTTTGAGCAACTGGTTGGTCTCTCCAAAATCTTTGTCCATATATCGATCTTCAGCACACAAAATTCTGATAGCCAATCCAGGACCTGAATGAAAAATAAATCAATAAATAAGCAGTTAAAAAAAATTAATAAGTTAAACATTTTAGCAAAATTCTTGATTAAAAAAAAAGTTTAATCCACAGCAGATAGAGATTATTTTTAATCAAGGCCCAAATTGTTCAAAGGTGGATTCTCGTAATTTTGTGAAAAAGCAAGTAAACAACTAATTTCCCAAATACGTAAGAGTAAGTAATCTAAAATGTTTTTCAACATGTCAACCTTCAAATTAAAAGGCAATAAAAAAGAAAAAGGGGAGATAAAAGAAAAAAAAAGATTGCAAGGTATTTTGTTCATAGATTACCTTGAGAAAGGAAGAATCATCAGTAGCGAATATCATAAAGCATTATTGGTGCATTTGAAAGAAGCAATCACCAAAAAACAGCCTACATCTTTTGGACAGCTTTCACCTGCTGCTGTCCACTCAGCTGACTGCTTTTTGACTCCGGAGTGAAGTGGTGGATCCATGTTTCATCCATTGTCACATATTTACGCAAACACTTCTTGTTGCATTGAAACAGTTGCAAACAACACTCTGAATCATGGTTTTTGATCAACTGTGAGCAAATGCAGCACACACTTTGAATACAGCTTTCTTGTGGACAAATGTTCGTGCAAAATGGCGAATAGACTGCCTTCTGACATGTTCAACTCCTCTGCTATCTCATGCAACTTCATATTCCAATCGGACGAAACGAGTTTGTGGATTTTTTTGGTGTTTTTCAGAACAGCTGACGATTTTGGGCAACCTGAGAATTCAACATCATTTGTGCCTGTACGACTGCGTTTAAAGTCAACATACCACCTCTTAACTTGTTTCTGATGGAACAGAGTCCAAATAACACTTTTCAAGTCATTGCTTCTTTGAACAGTATTTTTCCCATCAGAAATCATTCCATTATTTTAAAAATTTGCAACAGTAGCTTCACTTAAATAACTGTAATAATAATAAAAAACTAATAATTTGATTGGGCACAAATTTTGTCACATGCCATTTGAAGGTTATATATCATTACCCGTTACACCCAATGGTGTTTTAGGGCAGCATTTGCTGTTTTCGTAACAAACTGTTTTTTATGGGGCAGGGTTATTAGCCCTGCAACCAACCCCCAAAACTGGAGGAAGGTATTTTATGAGGCACCCAATGAGAATCAAACTCACTACTCAATTGTAATGATTCTAGCAAGACAACTTGAAGTGCCCATTTGAAGGTTAAAAACCATATGGATTTTTTATTAGTGGCACCATCTATATGTCGGGCTCGAGACTTATTGAGTGATGTGTTAGAGAGCCACGATAATCTATGTCCTAAAGTGTGCGTGTGTGTGATAAGAAATAGAGCAAAGAAAAACAACAACAGAAGAATACGAAAGCATAGCAGAAGGATCAAATCCATTTTATACATGTAAATTAAACAACAAATCTTAGACTAATTCCTTCAACCATTCATTGCCATAATAAATGATTGTTTTGTTTTTTGTTTTTTTTTGGGAGTAACATATTCCTACTTACCAGGAAATGGGTGTCGCTGTACAAGCTCTGTTGGAAGACCTAAACTTTTGCCTATAACTCGCACTTCATCCTTGTGAAAATCTTTCAATGGCTCCACAACACGACCCTGGGGGAATAAAGTAAATCAAAAGCATCAGTGACCTGCAATTAAATGCCATTAAAATGAATCGACAGTGATTTTTTATAGCTACCTGCCGCTTATATCATTGCCAACTTTAAATTTTTTTTTTTTTAAGCCACAAAGTAATCATTCTAAGTGACATGGTTAATCAAAATATGTGCTTGTTACGAGGATGCATTTATATAAAAAATAATAATGTCTACAAAGTTATAGTAAGGGATTCTATTGAGTCCTACTTGTTATTACAAAAATGTTTTAATTCATAAAGTAGTTGTTAAATAGAGAAATTAGTAATAGAACGTTTTGGAAGAGTGTAGAATGTTCAAGTAAAATATAGAGAATTAGAAAGGATTCTAGAATATGCAAATTAGGTGTTAGCCCCTATAAAAATAGGTTTTGGAAGAGAGTAGTCAGTTGTTAAAAGGATTTGCTGACATTATAAACTCCGGCTTTGATTTGTATATCCAGCCAAAAGAATCTCTACTAAAAGTCGCTGACCAACTAAAACCTGAAAGAGAACCACATGGAACTAAATGGGTACATATTTTTTGTGACACTTTCATTGACCAAACTAATAATTATTCTTTATATACATATTTGAGAATTTCCAAAAATTATAGCACTTAGACTACTTCACTAGCTTAACTGGGTTAAGATACTTAAGTTTAAAACAATAAGTTTAAAACTAAGTTTAAAACAATAAAAAAAATAAGTTTAAAATAATAAAAAAATAAGTTTTAAAAATTTAAAAAAATTAAAAAGATAAAATAAAACATAAATAAAATAATCTGTTTTGGCAGTAGACTCCAAACTTTTAAATTAGGAAAATAATTGCATTTGACAAGTTCAAGAGATTTTTCATGGTCTCTGTACCAACTTGAAAATAAATTCAGGAATGGGGAAATTCACACCCGTTCTTAATGTCCGTGCTCCCCTCCTCTGCATCTATTTACTATTCTATTTCTATCTGGGTAGAGATACCTCTATCTTTTTCTCTGTCCCAATCATTGTCAGTTATTTTTTTTTTTGTATAAACCTTCCTGAATTTTTCCAGCCTACAAATTTTCTTTAAGAAATGGTTAGTACTAGTACAGGCGTGAAAAGGAAATCAATGACTGACTATTTTTAAGGCCACATCATTGTGAATATATTTTAGTCTCTTTTGTTGAATACGTTTTTTAATATTTACGAAATGAATTATGCTGAATAGATTTTTTCAAAATTGGGCCATCTTAAGTGCTCATTTATGACAGGTTCCACTGTATTTGGTTTTTTAATCATTTTTGAGTAGGTACCTCCACTAAATTGCTAAAAAAAACAAAAAAAAACAAAGAAGCATAGCATGAATAAAAAAAATCCCAAACTTAAAGAACTTTTTCAATCAAAATGTTTTTGTTATTTATAAGAGGAAAGATCAAAGTAATTTTAATTATTTTTTTAAAGTTTTTTTAATACCTTCTGTAATGTTTGAAATTTTGGCAGAAAATCTTATTTTCATTCAAGTTAGCAGGTAACCAAAACATTGACTGTTTTTGGGGAAACAATGATTACATCACCCACTTTTTTTCCAGTGACGAACACAATAATTTAAAAATTCTCACAAAAATCAAATAATTGTCAGATTTTAATGAAACTTTCAGAATTTATTCACAAATGAATGAAATTACCCATTTTAGAGGGCACACAGTATCGACGAATGTAAAAGCTAAATTTCATTTTTGAAAAATTACAAAGCTCTAGAGTTGGCTTTCAATAAGTATTTTAACGTTAATATATATATATATATATATATATATATATATATATATATATATAAAAGATAATAATAGGCAAGGAATGACAAATATTCTGGTCTTACCTGAGTCCGTAATTCTCGCACTAATTCTGTGTCATTGTGGTGAACTTTGATTGGGTCAGCATTTGAACTAGCATAATTAGAAGCACTTTCAATCAAATCTGGCCTCAGGGTGCCTGAAAAATGTAAATGAAACTCAGAAATACTAACTTTTATATGCAATGGAGAGATATATATATATATAGAGGGAGAGAGAGAGGGATAGAGAGAGAGAGAGGGATAGAGAGAGGGATAGAGAGGGATAGAGAGAGGGATAGAGAGGGATAGAGAGAGAGGGATAGAGAGAGAGGGATAGAGAGAGAGAGAGAGAGGGATAGAGAGAGAGATAGAGAGGGATAGAGAGAGAGATAGAGAGGGATAGAGAGAGAGAGATAGAGGGATGAAGGAGAGAGAGAGATAGAGAGGGGGATAGAGAGAGAGAGATAGAGAGAGGGATAGAGAGAGAGAGAGAGATAAAGAGAGGGATAGAGAGAGAGAGAATGAAGGAGAGAGAGAGAGAGAGAGAGAGAGAGAGATAGAGAGGATAGAGAGAGAGAGATAGAGAGGGATAGAGAGAGAGAGATAGAGAGGGATAGAGAGAGAGATAGAGAGGGATAGAGAGAGAGAGATAGAGAGGGATAGAGAGAGAGATAGGGGGATAGAGAGAGAGATAGAGAGGGATGAGAGAGAGATAGAGAGGGATAGAGAGAGAGAGATAGAGAGGGATAGAGAGAGAGGCAGAGAGGGATAGAGAATGAGAGGGATAGAGAGAGAGATAGAGAGGGATAGAGAGAGATAGAGAGGGATAGAGAGAGAGAGATAGAGGATAGAGAGAGAGATAGAGAGGGATAGAGAGAGAGATAGAGAGGGATAGAGAGAGAGATAGAGAGGGATAGAGAGAGAGATAGAGAGAGGGATAGAGAGAGAGATAGAGAGGGATAGAGAGAGAGAGAGAGATAGAGGGAGAGAGGGATGGAGAGAGAGAGATAGAGAGGGATAGAGAGAGATAGAGAGGGATAGAGAGAGAGATAGAGAGGGATAGAGAGAGACAGAGAGGGATAGAGAGAGATAGAGAGGGATAGAGAGAGAGAGATAGAGAGGGATAGAGAGAGATAGAGAGGGATGAGGGAGAGAGAGAGATAGAGGGATAGAGAGAGATAGAGAGGGATAGAGAGAGATAGAGAGGGATGAGGAGAGAGATGAAGGAGGGATGGAGAGAGAGATAGAGAGGGATAGAGAGAGAGATAGAGAGGGATAGAGAGAGATAGAGAGAGATAGAGAGGGAGAGAGAGATAGAGAGGGACAGAGAGAGAGATAGAGGGATAGAGAGAGAGAGATAGAGAGGGATAGAGGGAGAGAGATAGAGAGGGATGGAGAGAGAGATGAGGGGATAGAGAGAGAGAGATAAGAGGGAGATAGAGAGAGAGATAGGGGAGAGGGATAGAGAGAGAGATAGAGAGAGGGATAGAGAGAGATAGAGAGGGATAGGGGATAGAGAGAGAGATAGAGAGGGATAGAGAGAGAGAGATAGAGAGAGGGATAGAGAGAGAGAGAGATGAGAGAGAGGGATAGAGAGAGAGAGAGAGAGATAGAGAGGGATAGAGAGAGAGAGAGATAGAGAGGGGATGGGGGGGGGGAGAGATAGAGAGGTAGAGAGAGAGATAGAGAGGGATAGAGAGAGAGATAGAGGGATAGAGAGAGAGATAGAGAGGGATAGAGAGAGAGAGATGAGGGATAGAGAGAGAGAGATGAGGGAGGGGATAGAGAGAGAGAGAGAGGGACAGAGAGAGAGATAGAGAGGGATAGAGAGAGAGATTTTTTTTTTTTTTTTAATCATCTCACCCCAAGCAAGGCATTCCACTGCCACTATTGCACATGGGGCTACATAGGGGAAGGTAAAGAGAAGGAGTGGATAGACATAGGGAATGTCAGGAGAAAGGTGACAGATGAGTAAGGATAGCGAGGATGAGGGTCGGACAGATGGGAAGAGTGCTTGATAGAATGGGAGCAGGTTAGTGTGTTAGGAGGTGTATATTGACCTTACATTTAAACTCCTGGAGATTGTAGCCGTCGGGGAAGCAATCGTTTGGAAGAGAATTCCACAGTCGGGAAGTGCGAGGAAAGAAACTGTTGGAGTAGAAGTTACGGCTGCATTTTATCGGTTTCACTGTAAAAGGGTGGGATCTAGTTGCTAATCTAGTATCTCGTGCAAATTCGTATTTAGGGGGCACCAGTGATCTAAGTTCATCGGAGCAGAAGCCGTGAAAGTATTTATAGAAGAGACACAGGGAAGCCACGTCACGCCGGTGGGAGAGAGACTGCAGGCGGTCTGCCAAGTCGGTATCTATCACATTACAGACCCTCCTCTGAACCTTATCGAGAAGCCCGAGGAGAACAGCAGGGGCACCTGACCAGATATGGCAGCAGTATTCAATGCACGGGCGGATGGTAGATTTGTAAATGTGCAGGATAGATTTAGACGGAAAAAACTTCCGGGCCCTACACAGAGAACCGACTTTCATAGCAGCGGATTTAGCAATGGATTCGATATAGTCATTCCATTTGAGGTCCGCTGAAAGTGTGAGACCAAGGAGGCGTAGTGTTTTACTCTCTGGGAGGCAAGCCTGGTCCATGCTAATGGGAGGTAGGTGAGATTGTCAATGATGGTTAATTGACAGTAGCTTCGTTTTAGAAGCATTAAAATTTACTAGCCATTTCTTACCCCAGTCCAATATGGATTGGAGGTCTTTTTCAATCTCGGCTGCGAGTTTAGCTTTGACGCCTACACCAGATTTTTGTTGGAGGCGAGAGTAAACTGTGGTGTCACCGGCGTACAAACCTATTTGGGTTCTTGTGGAATCAGGGAGATCATTAATATATATCAGGAAGAGTGTAGGACCTAAGATGGAGCCTTGGGGGACACCCGCGTTTGTATGGTAGTTCTGAGAGGCATGTCCGTTTAATACCACTTTCATTGTGCGGTTAGAGAGGAATGACTGGATTAGTTCAAACAAATGTCCAGTTATACCATAGCTCCGCAGTTTACATAGAAGGCCAGCATGCCAAACTCTGTCGAACGCCTTCGATATATCCAATGCAACGGTTCGAGCTTCGCCATTCCTGTCGAGTGTCTGGTATATGTACTCGGTGATGGTCGTTAGAGAGATACAGAGAGAGATACAGAGAGAGATACAGAGAGAGATACAGAGAGAGATACAGAGAGAGATACAGAGATACAGAGAGAGAGACATACAGAGTGAGATACAGAGTGAGATAGAGAGAGACATACAGAGTGAGATAGAGAGAGACATACAGAGTGAGATAGAGAGAGACATACAGAGTGAGATAGAGAGAGACATACAGAGTGAGATAGAGAGAGACATACAGAGTGAGATAGAGAGAGACATACAGAGTGAGATAGAGAGAGACATACAGAGTGAGATAGAGAGAGACATACAGAGTGAGATAGAGAGAGACATACAGAGTGAGATAGAGAGAGACATACAGAGTGAGACATACAGAGTGAGATAGAGAGAGACATACAGAGAGAGACATACAGAGTGAGATAGAGAGAGACATACAGAGAGAGACATACAGAGAGAGACATACAGAGAGAGACATACAGAGAGAGACATACAGAGAGAGACATACAGAGAGAGACAGAGAGAGAGAGACAGAGAGAGAGAGACATACAGAGAGAGACAGAGAGAGAGAGACATACAGAGAGAGACAGAGAGAGAGAGACATACAGAGAGAGACATACAGAGAGAGATAGAGAGAGACATACAGAGAGAGATAGAGAGAGACATACAGAGAGAGATAGAGAGAGACATACAGAGAGAGATAGAGAGAGACATACAGAGAGAGATAGAGAGAGACATACAGAGAGAGATAGAGAGAGACATACAGAGAGAGATAGAGAGAGACATACAGAGAGAGATAGAGAGAGACATACAGAGAGAGATAGAGAGAGACATACAGAGAGAGACAGAGAGAGACATACAGAGTGAGACAGAGAGGGCCTTCTGAGTCAGAGATGAAGACATACAGAGTGAGACACAGAGAGAGTAAGACAGACAGAAGATAAAGAGAATGTGAGTGAGACACAGATAAAGAGAGATACAGAGAGTGAGACACAGAAGATAAAGAGATACAGGCAGAGACACAGAGAATGAAGATACAGAGTAAGACAGATAAAGATACAAGGTGAGACACACGGTGAAGATACAGAAGGTGAAGATACAGAAGATACAGAGAGATACAGAGTGAGATACAGAGATAAAGATACAAGGTGAAGATACAGAGATAAAGAGAGATACAGAGTGAGATACAGAGACAAAGAGAGATACAGAGAGTGAGATACAGAGTAAAGAGACAGAGAGTAAGATACAGAGATAAAGAGAAGTGTGAGTGAGATAGAGATAAAGAGAGTGAGTGAGATACAGAGATAAAGAGATACAGAGTGAGATGCAGAGATAGAGAGATACGGAGTGAGTGAGTAAAGAGAGATGAGTGAGATACAGAGATAAAGAGAGATACAGAGTGAGATACAGAGATAAAGAGAGATACAGAGTGAGATACAGAGATAAAGAGAGAGATGCACAGAGAGTAAGTCAGAGATAAAGAGATACAGGGTGAGATACCAGAGAGATAAAGAGAGATACAAGGAGTGAGATAGAGAGATAAAGAGAGATACAGAGAGATGGACAGAGAGATAAAGAGAGATACAGAAAGACAGAGACAGAGAGATAAAGAGAGATACTGAGTGAGAGATGCAGAGATACAGAGATAGAGTGAGATACAGAGATAAAGAAGATACAGAGTGAGATACAGAGATAAAGAGAGATACAGGGTGGAGATACAGAGATAAAGAGAGATACAGAGAGTGAGATACAGAGATAAAAGAGAGATACAAGGTGAGATACAGAGATAAAGAGAGATACCGGGAGGCAGAGACAGAGATAAAGAGAGATACAGAGATACAGAGAGATACAGAGTGAGATACAGAGAATGTGAGTGAGATGGAGAGATACAGAGAGATGCAGAGTGAGATACAGAGAGATGCAGAGAGACACAGAGAGATACAGAGAGATACAGGTGGAGATGCAGAGATAAAGAGAGATAGAGTGAGATAGGGAGTAAAGAGAGGGAGGGAGGGAGTCAGATACAGAGTAAAGAGAGATACGGAGTGAGAATGAAGACAAAGAGATACAGACGGACAGAAGATAAAGAAGATACAGAGTGAGATACAGATAAAGAGATACAAGGTAGATACAGAGATAAAGAGAGATACAGAGTGAGATACAGAGATAAAGAGAGATACAGAGTGAGATACAGAGATAAAGAGAGATACAGAGATAAAGAGAGATACAAGGTACAGAGAGATACAGGTGGATACAGAAGACAGAGTGAGATGGAGGTGAGATACAGAGTGAGTGAGATAGAGGCAGGGTGAAATGCAGAGAGTGAGATACAGAGATACAGAGTAAGATACAGAGAGATACAGAGTGAGATACAGAGAGATACAGAGTGAGATACAGAGAGATAAAGAGAGATACAGAGTGAGATACGAGTAAAAGACAGAGACAGATACAGAAGATAAAGAGAGATACAGGGTCAGATACAGAGATAAAGAGAGATGCAGAGAGTGAAGATACAGAGATAAAGAGAGATACAGGTCCAGATACAGAGATAGAGAGATACAGTCAGAGATACAGAGACAAAAGAGAATGTGAGTGAGATACAGAGACAGAAGATACAGAGTCAGATACAGAGATAAAGAGAGATACAGAGAGCGAGATACAGAGATAAAGAGATACAGAGAGATACAGAGATAAAGAGAGATACAGTGAGATAGAGAGATACAGAGAGATACAGAGTGAGATAGAGAGATACAGAGAGATACAGAGTGAGATAGAGAGATACAGAGAGATACAGAGTGAGAGAGAGATAGAGTGAGATAGAGAGATACAGAGAGACAGAGAGACAGAGTGAGACACAGAGATACAGAGTGAGACACAGAGATACAGAGAGAGACACAGAGATACAGAGTGAGACACAGAGATACAGAGTGAGACAGAGAGACAGAGTGAGACACAGAGAGACAGAGTGAGACACAGAGAGACAGAGTGAGACACAGAGAGACAGAGTGAGACACAGAGAGACAGAGTGAGACACAGAGATACAGAGTGAGACACAGAGATACAGAGTGAGACACAGAGATAAAGAGAGATACAGAGATAAAGAGAGATAGATAAAGAGAGATACAGAGTGAGACACGGAGATAAAGAGAGATACAGAGTGAGACACGGAGAGAAAGAGAGATACAGAGTGAGACACAGAGATAAAGAGAGATACAGAGTGAGACACAGAGATAAAGAGAGATGTGAGTGAGACACAGAGATAAAGAGAGATACAGAGTGAGACACAGAGATAAAGAGAGATACAGAGTGAGACACAGAGATAAAGAGAGATACAGAGTGAGACACAGAGATAAAGAGAGATACAGAGTGAGACACAGAGATAAAGAGAGACAGAGAGACACAGAGATAAAGAGAGATACAGAGTGAGACACAGAGATAAAGAGAGATACAGAGTGAGACACAGAGATAAAGAGATACAGAGTGAGACACAGAGATAAAGAGAGATACAGAGTGAGACACAGAGATAAAGAGAGATACAGAGTGAGACAGAGATAAAGAGAGATACAGAGTGAGACACAGAGATAAAGAGAGATACAGAGAGACAGAGAGATAAAGAGAGATACAGAGTGAGACAGAGAGATAAAGAGAGATACAGAGTGAGACAGAGAGATAAAGAGAGATACAGAGTGAGACAGAGAGATAAAGAGAGATACAGAGTGAGACAGAGAGATAAAGAGAGATACAGAGTGAGACAGAGTGAGACAGAGAGATACAGAGCGAGACAGAGAGATACAGAGTGAGACAGAGAGATACAGAGTGAGACAGAGAGATAAAGAGTGAGACAGAGAGAGAAAGAGAGATACAGAGTGAGACAGAGAGATAAAGAGAGATACAGAGTGAGACAGAGAGATAAAGACAGATACAGAGGGAGACAGAGAGATAAAGACAGATACAGAGTGAGACAGAGAGATAAAGACAGATACAGAGTGAGACAGAGAGAGATAAAGACAGATACAGAGTGAGACAGAGAGATAAAGACAGATACAGAGTGAGACAGAGAGATAAAGAGAGATACAGAGTGAGATAGAGAGATAAAGAGAGATACAGAGAGATAAAGAGAGATACAGAGTGAGACAGAGAGATAAAGAGAGATACAGAGTGAGATAGAGAGATAAAGAGAGATACAGAGTGAGATAGAGAGATAAAGAGAGATACAGAGTGAGATAGAGAGATAAAGAGAGATACAGAGAGATAAAGAGAGATACAGAGTGAGACAGAGAGATAGGCAGAGATACAGAGTGAGACAGAGAGATAAAGAGAGACATGGAGTGAGACAGAGAGATAAAGAGAGATACAGAGTGAGACAGAGAGATAAAGAGAGATACAGAGGGAGATGGAGAGATAAAGAGAGATACAGAGTGAGACAGAGAGATAAAGAGAGATACAGAGTGAGACAGAGAGATAAGAGAGATACAGAGAGATAAAGAGAGATACAGAGTGAGACAGAGAGATAAAGAGAGATACAGAGTGAGACAGAGAGATAAAGAGATACAGAGTGAGACAGAGAGATAAAGAGATACAGTGAGTGAGACAGAGAGATAAAGAGATACATAGAGACAGAGAGATAAAGAGATACAGAGTGAGATAGAGATAAAGAGATACAGAGAGTGAGATAGAGAGATAAAGAGATACAGAGTGAGATAGAGAGACAAAGAGATACAGAGTGAGATAGAGAGATAAAGAGATACACAGAGTGAGATAGAGAGATAAAGAGATACAGAGTGAGATAGAGATAAAGAGATAGAGAGTGAGATAGAGAGATAAAGAGATAGAGAGATAGAGAGGAGAGTGAGTGCGTGTGTGTGTGTGTGAAAAGAAGCGCCTAACTTGTGTTGTACACACATGCCTGAAGAATATTTAACCTTACATTTGAATGTATAAAATCAATCAGAGGACGAATAAATTCAGTAAGAAAAATAAATCTCCTTTTTGCATTTATTGATATATGCACATATATTAGGGCTACGATGTCCTGCTATTTTACCCATAGGAAGAAGAGGGGAGAGGAGATATATTCAAACTTTTTTTTTTTGTGTACAAGGCTTGATTTAACTTTGATGAGACTGTGGAATCATTTGTAGTTGAGTGGTCTAAGACATCAAATCAATTGGTGGCTTTCCCTATGTTGTTAGAGGCCACAGGTTCGAATCCTGCTGAATGACACATTTTCGTAACAAAATTTCATGTAAATAACTAGGCCAGTAAAAATATATGTAACATTTTTTGCCCAACAAAATGTCAATACACACTTAAGGAGGCAGACCATGGTGAAAAATGACAAACTATAAAAACAAATATATTCATATTCCTTTTTAACAGCATTGTTGAATTATTTTATTATTTGTCGAGCCTGTAGCTGTCAGTGAATTTGCGAACAAATTTTTCAGCACTCTACACCATCGTCAGGTTAATGACTAAAGTTCTCGAGTGATATTTTGCCATTTCTGCTGGTTAACTACAGATGTGTCTTCTTCATTTAGTACATCTCCTTTTAGCTATTTTGTTTTGTTTACAATACTGTTATTATATATTACAATATGTCTAGATTCATATAGTTTCCCAAAATAGATACTTTGGATTACCACCTGAAGCCAACGACGGAAAAGAAGCAAACCTCAAAAGATGGTTCAGTGAGAAAGTGGTGGTGGGAGGGGGGGATTAGATATATATATATATATATATATATATATATAGATATCTCTCCCTGGCAATGTCGTACTGCAAAACGAAGGCGATGCACTGCAAAGCAAAAAAAGACGCGTCGTAGCTAACCAGCAGAAATGGCAAAATATCACTCGAGAACTTCAGTCATTAACCTGACAAGAGCGTAGAGCACCGAAAATTTGTTCACAAGCTCACTGACAGCTAAAGGCTCGACAATAATAAAATAATAAAAACAAATAGTTTAATGATATCGCTTAAAACATTTGAAACAAAAAATGGGGGTGGGGGTGGGGGTGCAAGCCTTTCATCTTACAAAATTAGTCATGGGTATATGCTGGAAAAAAATTTAAAATTCAGGGATTAAAAATAGGTAATGTTCAAAAAAGTGGTGGTGGTGGTGGTGGGGGATTCCCTGTCATAAACCTTCACCAAGAGACCCGAATAAATCTAATTGGAGCTTGAGATCTTTTTGTTTGCACAGAGAAGGAGGCTTTGACAGTATCGTCAATTAAAAGACAAAAATCTTTCCCCTCAGATTGAATAAAAGATTATAGGGAAATCTCAAACTCCCAATCGCTTTAGAAGCAGATGCAATTCATGCTTAGACAAAAAGATTAAAATTATCAAATTCAGATAATCTAGCCAATTATTTTAATCAGAGAAACGAAATAATTTTCAAATGCCGCCATAAAAATGAACTTAAACTGTCTAACACATAAAATCTTAGAATCACCCCGTTCCGACACACTTTTCAGCTCTTTCACATTTGTGTGGATCATTCGTTGAAGGATTTCACAGACCAAAGAAGTGAGGATAAGGATCTACCATACAATGGTTTGAAATGCCAATCTAAATACGCAATGATTTTATATTATTGGTGTACGAAGTTTAAAAAAAATATCCTATCATGACCTATGTAATTGTGAATGATTTCACTATAATGACTTCGATATAAATATTTCACGTGTATAATGGTGCACGTAAGTATAAGGTTAGATATGCTTATCATATATATGGGTGCACCTAATTTTGTGCATGCTTCTATAGAATTTTGTGTATGTTTATATATATATTATTGTATGTATTATTGTGTGTATAAGGGGGCACCTAAGTATAAGTGTATTTCATATATAAGAATGGACCTAATTATGTATATGTTTTTTCATCATGTGAGAACACCTGATTATACGTGGGTTATGTTAATCTTGGATGCAGTCAGTTGAGCATTCTTGAACTGATTATACCTTCATGTACTAATCATTCTACCCATATGTGTACAGGTTAGTATCAAAAATCCAAATAAGGTATGCCAGTATATATATATATATATATATATATATATATATATATATATATGTGTGTGTGTGTGTGTGTGTGTGTGTGTGTGTGTAATGTTTGTTAAGAGCTATGAAAAGAAAATATACCATCTCGTTTGGGAGTTAAAGTAAATGGATAGGTGTACACAGGTATACATTGTCTTTATGTATAGCGGTATATAAAAAGTTGCTTATATAATTGTATATATATATGGATGTGTATACATGTATGCATGGATCTGCTCCTCATAGAATTGTATGTGGATATAAATAGATGAATGTATGTATGAAGAACACATTTATGAGTATATATACATATGGATATGACTATAGCTATATTGTGTTGAATACACTGGCTCCCGTCCGATCACCAAAGTTAAGCAACATCGAGCATGGTCAGGACTTAAATGGGTGACCACTTGGGAATACCAGGTCCTCCAGGTTTCGGGGTTGGGTGCAGAGCTAACAACCCGGGCCCTGTAAAAAACAGTTTGTTACAGAAACAGCAACAAAAAGTGGCTGCCCTATTCACGTTCTGGGTGTGATGGATAAATGATGATGATGATGATACATATGGATGTGAGGATGTATGTAAGTATGAAAATATATGCGTATTTTGGGAGAATGTGTGAGAATTACTAGCATAATTATATATATATATATATATATATATATATATATATATAATGCAATACTATTTATATGCGCGGAAATCCCGTCTTTATGAAATGTATATATGTGAGTATATGAACGCAAGATCCGTATGTAGACATGAAAAAGTGTAGGTCGCTAAGTATGTATAAGCATAAACAGTCACATTTGTAGGTATATGTGGGGATGTGTGCATATGTGTATATGGATATAAGTTAGTGTACATGGGTGGGTTAATCTATGGGGTTACACATACACACGTATCCATAAAATTAGAAACAAACAGTTAATTTACTTAGCGGTCAACATCTTCACAAATGGTCTGAATACACCCAGCTGATCTGACGCCAATGTCTATGTCCTGACTCTTCCTTTTTCCTTCTTATTTTTTTTTTATTTTTATCTTTCTCTTCATTTAAAGAAAATGCTTATTCCAGCAAAATTTTTTGTACCAAATAGAAGGAATATTGTGTGGTCTGATGAAATGAGTTAAGCTCATTGAAATGAATTATAATTTATAACCAATTTTAATGACGTGTTGTGTTTTCCTATATATATATATATATAAAAATGCAAATGTTTTTGTTTATTATGTATATTTTTTCATATTTCATTTTGCATATTTCATGTCTCGAACCTTATGGCCCTCTTCAGGTGAAGAATGGTTGGCTATTCATATGAATTTTTTTTTGTTTTTACACACACACACACAATTGTCTTTAGTCTGTAGTAGTAGTAATTCGATATTTGAATGTGCCTTAGACCGGCCCAAAATTGTTGTTCTGATTGAGGGGTAATGAAATAAACTTCATCAGAAAAAAGAAAAGGGAGGAAGATGCCTTTGTTATCTTTTGTGGCATCTTCCTTCCTTCCTCCATTTTTTTGTGTGTGCATAAAATGTGTATTTGTGTTTTTTCCAGTGTATGTGTGTAAATGTGTCAGTGCGTGTGTGTTTCTGTTAGTATCTTTTTTTCTGACTGTCAGTGTGTTTATACAAGTGTGTGTGTGTGTGTGTGTGTGTGTGGAGGGGGGGGGCAACCAGTGTTTTTCCTTGCCAGTATGTGTATCAATATTTTTGTTCTCTATATGCGCACACACACACACACACACACACACACACACACACACACACACGTGTCCGCTAAAATACTTAAGAAATTTTCATCTGGTGATACCATTTGTAACACATACGGGTCTTCAATAGCGGATCATCTGATAAATAATCAGAGTTGTGCTGCAGATTTTAGTGCGAGCTGGTTCTTCGTTTTGGCCAAACCACACCCGTTGTTCCATCTGAAGGTGAAGGAGGCATTGTTTATCAGGTCCAGGCAGCCCTCACTTTGTAAAACAAAGAGTGTTTGCTTAGGTTTGCTCTGCTGGGTCTCTAGCATCTTTAGATTTGATAACTTTTACCAGATATCCAAAAAAAAAAAAAAATTATTTTCTCTCCCCCTCCCCATTCCATTCATTCATTCATTTCACCCATAACAGATATTCTTTTCTCATAATTTTTCCCCCCATTTACAATTCTGAAGAGAGGAGACAAAACCAGTCAACTGGTGATTTATTTTAAAATTTGGCATGGCCAATTATAATAAAAAGTTTCTTATCTTTAATGCCATAATTAAATTTTGTACCATTAATATATATATATATATATATATATATTCTAAACATATACTGTTAAATGAATGTCTATTATGTTTAATCATGAGCCGTTCTAAACATCGTATTTTGGCTTTAATTTCAGTTGAAAATAAAGACAAAAATTCTCCAACACTTGGATAATTTTTTATTAAGTTGGTTTTAAGCTTTCGGCCCACATGAGCCATCCTCAGAGAGGCCACAAGGATGTTAGCACAAAAACATCCACCATCAGCGATGATTTTATCTTGTGTTGACATAAAACTCTGCTAGGCAACGGGAACAGTTATCAAAAATAGCAAACGCAGTTCGCAAATTTGTAATGCGGTTCTATGACGTCACACCGTGTTAGAGCTCAAATTGATAACAGAACCATATATTTAGATGCAATGTAATGTGTTATGATCAGATTTAAACGGGATTTTTTTAAGTGTGGGTTGTTTGGATTTAATGTAGATGGCTTCCAATATATGAAGGTTCTTTTTGCTATGTGTATGAGTGAGGATTATTGTATTGTTGACTAAAATCTGTGATATTACCTACATTGTTATGTTTTTCTGAGAAACATTGTTTAATTGTACTCTGATCAGAAAGGTGACAGGTAAGTCTACGAGAGAGTGTGGTAGTAGTAAAACACACACACATATATATATATATATATATATATATATATATATATATACATACACACATACATACATACACACATATATACACAGTTTGGTGCGTGGATTATTACTTTACAAAGTTTTTTTTTCTTGTCTTTGGAAGTAAGAGTAATTGTCTGCTTGAAATATTGGCATAATTTTAAAGTTACCCTTATTGCACTTGTGGGTGTTTTGTGGCAGAAAGAATTTTCTGTTGTTTGGTAATTTAATGTTGCTTTTGTTTCGGAAGACCTGTTTAGCACTAGTGATAAGGACAACTATAAATTGTTACCAACAAAGACAAAAATATTATATCAAGCATATCTTATGTCCAAGCACACCCCTACACTAAAAAATAAATTTTTCTTTAAATTTAAAAATATATGTAAATTACCTTGGCCTAAGTAGACCTCTTGTGGCTTTAAATTGAGTTCTTCTATTACATCATTTGCAACCTGTAAAAAGAATTAAAATCATCAATCAAGCTATATAATAATTATCAATGTGTATTTATATATTTCCTGTCCCATCTGTAGTGAGAACGGAGGTTTAAATTATTAAATTTATGAGTAATTACTTCCCCTAGTCACTTTAATAATCTATGCAAATAAAATATTATAAAATTAGGTTATAATAAAAAATAAGTAATCATTATTAATGGCACAGATACACTAAAAATAAAAAATAAATCAAATAAAAAGAAAAAAAAAATTGACCAAGAAGCCTTTAATTGTTAGTGACCATTGTTCTAGTAGCAGAACATGTCTGAAGACATGTTAGTTTGATACTAGGCAAATATCAGTCAGGTATAGGCTTTGGGTGATCATGTCTCAAAAGAGACATGACTGACTGGGCAGAAGATTATCCCGCAGTAGGTTGCTATTGTTCTCTGCGGTAACATGGTTGCCATCCAAAGCTATAGAACCCAATCTGTCCTGATATTTAACCCATAACTGGAAGGAAGAGAAGGATTAATGCCTTTCCCAAGGGTATTTGTGCATATGTGAATGCAAGGAATTCATTTCTTAACATTACGATCTAATTATAAAAAAATAATTTTACTTTTAATAAAGTAAGAAATATATATTTTTTCTAGCCAACTTTTGTTTAAAAAAAAAAAAAAAAAAAACTTGAATGAATCATTCAGTCAGTTAAGTGCATTACCTGATACATGCTTGGGTAATCATGTCACTTTTGAGACATGACTGACTGGGCAGAAGATTATCCCGCATTAGGTTGCCATTACTTTCTGTGGTAGACTGGTTGCCAGCCAAGGTTTATAGAACCCAATCTGTCCTGTTACTTAACCCATTACTGGAAGGAAGAGATGGATTCATACTTTTCCCAAGAGTATTTGCACGTAAGTGAATGGAAGGAATTTAACTGGAATTCAAACATGGCTCTTCAATTTCTCATTCCAAGTCGATATCTACTGCACCACAAAAAATGTTAAACATAAACAGTGTGATATGATAGACAACCAGATAGAAAGAAAAAATGTGGCTTTATCTCGATTTCAAGTGTGTTTGATTGATAGCCAGCAGATGGTTCTTTCTGGCATCTGATCTTAAGTGTCATCCACTTTGATCGAAGGAGAACAGAAGAGTAAATCAGTGAATAAGGAGTTTTAGAGATAAGGAGTTTTTTTTTTTATTATTTCCAGGTGCTGATCTATTAATCGTCAGGTTTTGGATTGGAGACCATCTGGCCTGGGATAACAGGTTTGTTTTGTTGGAGTTTTTGGGTACCCTTGTATACTAGTGAGCCAGCCATGAGCTTACTCATTTGATACTTCACCAATGGAAAGGTTAACCAATCAGAAGGCTCAAAATATTCAATGTGACTTGTATAAAGGCGACCGTATTTTCCTGAGTATTGGTGATATAGTCAGATTCAGTAAAGTGTCCGACTCGTGAGTGTTAATCTTTGATGTTGTTTCACTGAACAGATTATGTACTGCGATGTATTCTATAGTCATAAACTATGGTGGACATGGTCAACATGTTTATTCAAATAAAAAGTTAAAACAGGAATAATCAGTAGCTGACTAGTGAAAACATTAGGTGTGGATCATGTTGCATGTTTCACACAAGCCGCATTTACCCTAGTTGGGTTGAGCCAGCTTCCTCCCCAATGGAGGAAGTTTCATTGAAATTTGTTTAAGGGCAGGGTCCCAAGTCCTACCCTGTTATTTAACCCATAACCAAAGGGAAGGGACAGATTAATACCTTTCCCAAGGGTACCAGTGCATTCAACTGGAATTCGAACTCGGATCACTGATTTCTCTTTCCGAGCCGATATCCACTGCACCACAACGCACATACGTCACTAAACACTTACAGCACCTGATATTCCCAAGCGGTCACCCATCTAAGGCTCAACGTTGCTTAACTTCAGTGATTGAGCAAGAACCAGTGTAGTCAACGTGATATGACTGTAAGCAAATTTACACACTAAACATTTAGTCACAACATGAGGCAGGTAATGATCTTTTTTTAAAGACTTTATAAAATTAGTTAGAATATGCTAATATTCTTTATACAGGAAACAATTGGATAGAGGAGAATTTTTAAACTAAAAGATTGAAATTGTTTCTCTAAACGATAAAGATTTTAATAAGACTTTGAATATTAATAAAGATGATAATACTGTTAACAATAACTAACAACATTTATATAAAATTATTTTATAGTGATTTAACTAAAATATTTGTTTTAATACCCATGAATCTACAGGACAATGGCCAAATTGGTAAAAGCATTGGTTTGTGAACTTGGTGATGGTGACTGAGATTTCAATTCCTGGGTCAGGCTGTGTAGCCTCAGTGGAAACAGGTGAGCAATAATTAAGTGCTCAATAAAAGAAACAGACGATATATCTAGGCATGAGCAGTGGAACAAGAACAGTCTACTCCCTGCAGATTAAATAAAAAATTCCCTGTAGGTAACCCAGATCAAAATACACCTGATGAAGGCCGAAACATTGTAATAAAAATTCAACAAAGATGAGGATGCTAGTCCAATTATAAATAGTAGAAATAATAATCTTTAAAGATCTAATATTTTAGAAATATTTTAAGGATGTTTTGATAGCATAACTAAAAATTATTAAGAAAAATATCAAAATTTTTTTTATATTGGGATAGTCTAAATTATGCTTGTGAAAAGTTTTTCTTTTGTTGTTGTTCTAAGACAAAATTTATAAAAAAAAACAACAACCTGATACCAGAACAATAACAATGAACATTTTTCTGTTTTATTTTTTTTTAAATTTTTGGGACATGTAACTATATCATCTGCACCATTATTCTTTGCCAATCTGAATTTACTGAAAACAATCTTTATCCTAGTCTGGTTTATACTCCTCCCCAATCTTTTGAACAGGAGTGGAGGGTTTATCATTTGTTTCCTGTTTAGGATTGGGTTTCCAGTTCCTTCTCAAGTTGACCTCAAATCTTTACTTCTAACGTGTGTACCTAGATGCTAAAATCTTATGTTTTCTTGGTAGTAAATAGGTTCAAACAATCACCTGAATCACACATCCCTGCAGCCTTTTGAAGAGGAGTAGGTTTATTTCTTGTCCCCATCCCCATAAGATTGGGTTTGCATTTTTTTCTAAATCCTTTTCATTCTTTTTTTTACTCCAAATAACCCCTTGTGACTTAGTGAAATTATCGCATTTCTCAGGGTGATAAAAAAAAAAAAAAAAAAAAAAAAAATTTTAAAATAATTTTAAAACAAAACTTGACTAAATAACAAACTTACCTTCATAAATGTGTCACCAATGATTTTCCTTTTTTCCTCCGGATTGGTTGTTGTATTCAACATGTTTGTCTTCTTCTTTCGAGAATTTGGATCAGTCCGGTCAATTGGAATGGATGTAGTAGAGTTGTAGAATGTGTGGGCAGCTCGAACCACTGACAAAGACAAAAAGAACATGAGTAAACATCAGCTTACACATAATTTAAATGAATGTAAGATATCACATGTTGAGTGCTGCCCGTGTTAATAAAATAGTCAGTCAGTTTAGGTGCCATACGTGATACACGCTTGGGCGATCATGTCTCGAAAGAGACATGACTGACTGGGCAGAAGATTATCCCGCAGTAGGTTGCCATTGCTTTCTGCGGTAGACTGGTTGCCGACCAAGGCTATAGAACCCAATCTGTCCTGCTATTTAACCCATAACTGGAAGGAAGAGACGGATTAATACCTTTCCCAAGGGTATTTGCGCGTAAGTGAATACAATGGATTCAGCTGGAATTCGAACTCAGCTCCCCGATTTCTCGTTCCGAGCCGATATCCACTGTACCACAACGCACATCCTTAAAAATAAAATAGTACCTGATGTAATATAACAGAGCTATTAAGTAAAATATATACTCATTATTCATGCAACTTTTGAAGCTAACTCTAAGGGTTTGCATCAAACACAAGACATAAAATTATTTATTACCGGTATGTGACCCACTGAAATTCGCTTCAAAATTAGGCCTTCAAAAGTCTCATGAAGGCAAGTATATATAGTGTATATAATAATAATGTTGGGACGCCTGCGCCTATTCGGCTATAATGGACTATTCCATTACTATGTAAAGTAATGGTGGCATCTACGCAGGAGAGTGTGCCGAGCAGCTGATCGACAAGTCAGTCGTAGACTTCCGGTGACGACCCGGAAGTACCCATTGCTCATACTACGTCTTACGACGGTTGAGACGATTAACCTTTATTCTTGTATTGGATACTAATAACCTTTGTAAATACTATTTTCACGGAATATAACAATTAACCTATTCCTGTTGTTGAGTTATTTATTCCTACTCACGACATAACAAATAATAAAATACTTCATGATAAGAAGTATATTTATGAAGTAAATATACTTCTTATCTCTCACCGTAGCATGACTCAGAGTTTCATGCACAATACAATTTTCAGGTGCTGCATTAAGACTGATCACTAATTAATAGAAATATCTGATTAATACAATTCTGGTGCAGCCTATATATTATACAGAGATTGTGTTATTTTTGTTTTAAAAATATGTTGGATTTAAAATAAATATATATATATATGCTTTCACACCCTGATTGAGCACTCTGGAAGAATGGTAGACTTTGAAAAACAGTAGCTACTCTGGCATCTACGCATTGTTCATTCAGCAATGAATTAGAACACTCTCAGCTACTGGGCGTGTATAATGATAATATACATGCTAAAAAGTCTGCCACCTTCTACCGAACACCCATAGCCCAGAGGTAGAATCGCCGCCTGATGCCAATTCGGTCGGGTTTCAATCCTGGGTAAAAGACGGCTGTCTAATCATACTGATGAGCTGTGATACAGCAAAACAGATCTGTCTGCGGATGACTATATATATATATATATATATATATATATTTGTTTAATTACTTAGTTTTTGGTCATAATAAAATTAGACCAGTACACAGTTGCATTAAAAAGTATTCAATACAATTATATTGTAAAACTTTCGAATATTCTTCATTTGTAAATGAGTTATTATGCGACATAGGTTTCTACCACGTGGTGTCTTCAGACGATTTGCAATAACTGATTTTACTGGTTCTTGGGGCAATTTTTTTTTTAACTTTATTTTTTTTAAGAACGCTCACATAACAGGGAATTTTTGAACACGCAATTTTTAAAATTAGAAGATATTATAACGTTTTCATCCATGGTTGTATGAACCTAATAGGTATTTTATGGTAGGGTTACACTTAGTCATAATTTCTGTTTTTTCATCCAATAATTCAACGTTCTAATTATGTATTACTCTTCAGCAATGGATTGAGTTATTTCGGTGACTGGCATGTGTATACGCCGTTTATATATATAAAACGCTAAAATATTTCTTCTGATTCCATGTGCCTATAGTTAGCAACTCCAATTGACACCAAATCGGTCAAGTTTCGATCCTGGCCCGAACAGCGAAACAGGATTATATGTGGATGACGAATATATATATATAGACTCCAATTTTAGTTCTACATACACACGCAGAAAGAAAGAAAAATACTGGATTTTAAAATTAAATACACACAAGCTAGGGTTAAATAGGGACTTAGGTGTGTTGAATCTTTACAAATATTTCAATAGCTAAAAACTTTTTTTTCAGATAATCCAAGAAATTTTTATCTAAAACAAACAGACTTTCTCTACGGACGTGCCGCATGTTGTGAACAAACACACCACGTGATGTAAACACAAAAAAATATTCGGACGCTATCGTGAAATAAGTTTCTAATTCAAATTTAAAAATCACTCGTTTCTGATGAAGGACCGAGAGCGGTCTGAAATATAAAATACAATAATAAAAATAAACAAATACTGTCCAAAAAAAGTACATTTTTAAATTCAAAACTTTTTATTAATATTCTTTTCTTTCCTATACATATTAAGACAGTATACGTGGATCATCACTATGTTATATATATATATATATATATATATATATATATATGGGTAGCAATCTCTCTTTTATGCAGGTTTCATTAAAAGTAACAGACAAAGTGTGATGGTAAAATTTTTTTATATGTAAATTTTCATTTAAATTATATAAAAATAGTCTAAATGTTTTGTTTATTCAAGCGCTTTTGGCTATATTTTTAGCCATTTTTGAGGATTAATTATCTTTACGTGTAGCATGAGTCTTCAAATCAGTTTCACCAATATAATTATTTACAAAATTAGAGTTAAGAACGCAGTTCTTCTAAGGACATGTGAATTTGTAATTAATGGTGGTTCATTGCAGTTTGGATCTCGCAGGTGAATTGCTGTTTTTGATGATGAGGTTAGCCCTTTTAAATTTAGTGTTATAGATGATTAATTGAATTTTTTTCAAGTCAACTTACGCTACATCTTTACGCTCAAGGAAGCTCAATTTGATCTCATTTAAACACACACCTACCAAACCTTATCCCTAACATACTCATTGACAACACAAATATTATAACATCAACATGCTGCTGCTGAAGGAGAATAAGGAGGATGAGGAGTGGGTGGGGGAGGGGTGGGGAGGAGGAGGGGGGAGGAGGGGGTGGGGAGGAGGAAAATAATGGAGGCCTTATTAATAAAAACAAAAAAACCAACGCTCAATAACATCAACTAGGAACATGCTGACAACAAGCTTACCATGTCCGGTACATAACAAATACCCCTACTCTACATTATACATAACAACAATTACATTCTGTTACATGTAAAATAAATTTTACGTGATACATGCTCAGGCAATCAAGTCTCAAAAGAGACATGACTGACTGGGCAGAAGATTATCCCGCAGTAGGTTGCCAAGGCTATAGAACCCAAACTGTCCTGTTATTTAACTCATAGCTAGAGCAGGAAGAGATGTATTATATTTTTAAGTAGTAATTAGTGGGGGATCAGTTTATTACTTCATAATAATATAAAATTGATCCCCTACTTTATGCCGTAAAAGCCTTAATCATGCTTCCAACTATTATATTCAGTTAGTCATGATACATGATCATGTCTTGAAAGAGACATGACTGACTGGGCAGAATATTTTCCCACAGTAGGTTGCCATTATTTTCTGCGATAGACTGGTTGCCAACCAAGACTACAGAACCCAATCTATCCTGCTATTTAACCCATAACTGGAGCAAGAAGAGATTGATTAATACTTTTCCCAAGAGTAAGACTGGAATTTGAACCCAGCTCTCCAATTTCTCATTCTGAGCTATTATCCACTACTCCACAAGGCACATACTTACAAATGTAAAATAAAGAAACGGATTATAAAACTAAATTAGAAATAATATTATTCTATGTTTAAAACCAATTCTTGTGAAAAACTTACGACTATGCAACAAATTATAGGCACCACCATATTGCTTTTCTGATTGGTTGCGACTACCAGAATAAGAAAGTTTATTCTGGTGGAAATTGATATTAGTAAAATGTGTATAAGCTAAACGACCAGCAATTTATGATATTCTCTCAAGAAAAACAGACCTTATTTTTACTGTTACGAGGATGCATTTATCTATAAAAAATATTAATAAAGTCCACAGAAAGTTAAGATTTATAGTAAGGGATTCTAGTGAGTCCTAGTTGTTAGTACAAAAAAGTTTTAATTCATGAAGTAGTTGTAAAAATAGGGAAATTAGAAATAGGATTTCATTTTGTTAGTACAAAAAAGTTTTAATTCATGAAGTAGTTGTAAAAATAGGGAAATTAGAAATAGGATTTCATTTTGTTAGTACAAAAAAGTTTTAATTCATGAAGTAGTTGTAAAAATAGGGAAATTAGAAATAGGACGTTTGGAAGATCCTAGAATAATCGAGAAAAATCTAGAGAATTCGAGAAATATGCAAATTAAGTGTAAGCCCCTATAAAAATTGTTTTGGGAAGAGAGTAGTTAATTGTTAAAAGGATTTGCCTGACATTATCAACTCCAGCCTAATTCAGGATTTATATCCAGCCGAAAGAATCTCTACGAAAAGTCGCTGACCAACAAAAACCCAAAAGAGAACCTCTTAGAACAAATATGGCAAATAGAATTTTTGACTCTTTCATTGACCAAACAAAAAATTATTCTTTATATAAACATTTGAGGATTTCTAAAAATAGTACTTAGAATACTCGATAGCCTAACGTGCTAAAAATACTTCACCCACTCCTTAACTCCCTTCGTAACACTTCGCCTGCCGATAGTAAACTCTGTTTTCTATTTAAATGCAAAAATTGTATAAATTGTTAATATTTTTATTTTGTGTTTTCGTAAATTAAATATTTGTCTGTGTTTTAGCTCTGTGTTTTGGTAAATCTTTTTTTTTTTGTTACAAAATAACATGTAACATTACTCTCATTCTTATCCTGAAACACTGCTGGTTAAAAAGGAATTCAAGAAGAACAAGTTACCCTAGTGAATTCAAGTTTAAAACTGTTTCACGAATCTGAAGCCTCTGAATCTGAATATAACTTACCATCTTTTTCATACACCTCATTCATCATTACTATTTTGAATAGTAAATCAGAGATTGGAGGGACTTATTTAAAAATTACTTAATTAGGTGAATTTATTTGAGCAAGGTAGTTATTTAAGGGAGTGCGCTTATTTGAAGAAATACAGTATCTGATTTTTTGCTATAAATTTGCAGTTTGATATGTAAAGTTTGATATTTGTTATGAAAAAGATGTGCAAGTTAGAAAATAGAATTAATGAACCATACCTAATTCCTAATGAGGCTGTTTACAATTATTTTTCATAATTCCTTTGGGAAAGGCAGAATGCACTGCACTATATCCTATTATGCGATCTCTATACAAAGGATTCATCTTTTCACTGGCTTGTCACAATTGTTGACAGAGAAGAGAATGGTATACTTGAGTGTATCATTCACGGATTTGTCTATACTATCAAAAACCTGTATAGTTTTTGACAATTGTACAGGGAGGAGAGCATATTATTAGAAAAGCTGTTGTATACTGTTAAAATATCAGAAACATTTCAGTTCATAAAATGGAAATTATTTGTAGAAATATACAAATATGAAAAATATACTAAAAAATATATATACTAAAAATCTTTCAATCTGATTTTTAAAAATATAACAATGCCTCAAGAATAGATTGTACTTGAAAACAAATCGATCATTTATTTCATGCATGCCTTGACTGACCTCTGTGGTATAAAATGGCGTAAGTTGAACTCGGACAATGTGATTGTGGAACCACTGGATCATCCAGTGTTAGACTCTTACTCGAGGTGCATCCAGGCAGACATCTTGTGTGTCTGGAGAAGAGGGCTGCGCAATCCAGAGCAGCGCTTGACTGATCATTTAGCCTACAGTAAGGAATTGTGGATCTTCTGGTACGGGGATGAACCCCTCAGCCTTAACACCCTCCTTTCACCAAACCTTAAAGGTAAGTAATTACAATATCTTTTACTATCTTTGAACGTTTTTTTTTTTTCTTTGCTCTCAATCTTTGTTGTATACCTGTAAATTTTTTTCTGACTTCTACACCTGTTTGCATTCTAGATTGTTCCTGATAGATTTGTTGATTTAAGATAAGATTAAAAAAAAAAAAAACACGATCAAAATATCCTGTCTGATCTCAGCCTCTGTACATTTGTTTTTTTTTTTGTTTTTTTGGTTTTTTTTTTTGTTTTGTTTTGTTTTTTCAATTGGAGTAGATAGACTAAACTATCGCCCGGTTCACACTCCACCCACGTCTATTGAACAGGTGAAGAGGCTCATCCCTTGTTTCCTGTTTAGGATGTGGTTTCCGGTTTTCTCTTTTCTAATCTTCTCACTCTTATGTAGCCCCCTGCACATCAGTGGCATTACTGCCTTGCTTGGGGTGATATGATTAAAAAAAAAAAAAAAACCTCATTCATCATTATTATTTTGAATATAACTTACCATCTTCTAGTTACCCTAGTGAATTCAAGTTTAAAACTGTTTCACGAATAGGCACAATATAGGTATATCAGTTTCCTTTTAGAATCATGATGATCAGAAATTTTATAAATATCTTCAATTACAGCTTGAATAAGAGTAGGAACACTGGCTGTAATGAAGTTGGGGTGGTACAATTTAGAGGATTTGATTACTAAACAAGGGGTGCCTATTATGTGCAAGTAGAAGCATTTACCTATACTTTCAACACAATTTTAGGTGTAAATATTATGGACGAAGGCATATTATACTTGGGGAAATATATTATTTGTTCAAATTAATTTTAAAATAAGTTGTGTGATACAGTGTTAGATAACAAGATAAAAAATAAAAAAATACAAAACACTCGAATGTTTGTTAACACTGGGAAAGGGTAACAAATTCAGCCACACTTTACCTTTGACCTTTACTCCAATCCTCGAAAGTGATTCTTCAACTTTTGTGCTCTCATTTTTTCTCATGAATCCGTTGTCTATGTGAATAGCAACAACCTGCTCCTCTTTTAATGCCTTGTTCAACAAAGCCGCGCAAACCGTTGAATCAACACCACCACTCAGTAACATCTGACAAAAGGTAAGGGAGAAAAAAGAGGATTAAGAGGACTTTTCCAAAATATACAAATCACAATAGAAAAAACAAATTTTTTTAATAAGGTAAGAAATACGGGGCAATGTTTAATTTTCGTACCTGCAGGAAAAAGAAGAGTAGAAAGAAAAAAAAAAAAAAAAAAAAAAGAACAGAGAGAAAAAAAAAAAGAACAGAAGAGAGAGAAAAAAAAAAAAGAACAGAGAGAAAAAAAAAAAGAACAGAGAGAAAAAAAAAAAGAACAGAGAGAAAAAAAAAAAAGAACAGAGAGAAAAAAAAAAAGAACAGGGAAAAAAAAAAGAACAGAGAGAAAAAAAAAAAGAACAGAGAGAAAAAAAAAAAAGAACAGAGAAAAAAAAAGAACAGAGAAAAAAAAAGAACAGAGGAAAAAAAAAAGAACAGAGGAAAAAAAAAGAACAGAGGAAAAAAAAAGAACAGAGGAAAAAAAAAAGAACAAGGGAAAAAAAAAGAACAAGGGAAAAAAAAAAGGGGGGAAAAAAAAAAAAAAGAGTGAAGAGAACTAAAAAAAGTGGGGAGAAATAAAAAAAAATAAAAAAAAAAAAAAAAAAAGGAAAATAAAAGAAAACTTTCTTTTTGAACTAGCTTCACTCCTCAGCAATGTTTATCATTTTAAAAAGAACAATGGTTAGGATTGTAATAAACGCTTAATACATGATAAAAGTGTTAACAAAAACATTATTAGATTGTTTATTCATAAGAATAATTTTATATTTATAACAATAGAAAAACTATGCAGCAGTATTATTTACATTGTTTAGACAGTTTTTATCTTTGTGCTTTAATGCCATGTTTACGATGTTTCGTCCGTTGTACACTCTGGCCTTCTTCTTTTGAACCAAACCCTTTATTTCACTGGGAAATAACATTCTCATTCCATGCCACTTAACTCTAAGTTATTTGTTCACCATTGCTATAGACTGGTTTTGAACTCATAACTCTTTGGGTCAAGTCACTGGAACTGACTAACATCTATATCCACTGGGCCAGCTGCCCTTAAGGACATCAAGGCATGAATTTCTGGGACTTACAAACCTAATGTCTTAGGAAACATTTGTTTTTTTGTTTGGTTCATATTGCAATCTTTGTCGCTAATGATTTTTTTCTAGCATTTTGTATTACTGGTTCTCATATTGAATTCATTTTTAATATCATACTACCTGACACAACTCATCCCTCTAAGCTAGGTGCCGAGATTTGCGGTCAATTCAAGGAGAGCTGTCTGGTCACAGAAAAAGCAGAACATGCCATGGTCCAAGAATGAATCCAATACAACCAATAGATGAAAACAAAAATTACAGCCTGATATCTTCGAGAGGCTTGAGGACTCTCGCAGCAGGATCACTGATGGAGAAGACCGAAAAAAGGATCCAGCACAAACTGGAAAAATCCTTCAGGTAGAAATTCAACGCAGTCAAGGCCTGCCAAGTACAGAAATTAAATAGATTAAAAGATCTAAACTTGACACAAGGTCCATCAGCTGAGCGCCTTGGAAGAGTCAGTGCTGAACAAGGGTCTCAACTTCACAACAACCATCAAGCAAATACTATACTTAGACACCATTGCCCGAATAGAGGAAATAGTTCATCTGCCTGAGCCTGAGAGCCTAAGATGGAAAGTGAGACAGTGTTATGTTTTTAACATGACAAAATAAAATGGTTATGGAAAAATGACACACTCGCCGAGTACTGGAAATAACTAGGGGAATTTATTATTGTGGAAACATGAGTGCAGCGAACAGTTGTAGATGTTGAACCACCGTGTGTTTATCGAGAGCGTGGTAAATCTGAGCCTGCCATGTTTGCTAGCCTCTACCAGAAGTCCCCTCTCTTGTCTCCCAGCATGCACCTAATTAGCTGGGGGAACAGATTCCCTTGAATGGTCCAGGGGAGGTAACTTTTAACCCTTTTTTATGGTGATCCTACTAGACAGACACTGGAGAAAGCCAAGCCACCCAAATATAACGTCACAAAAGAGGAGCGGCTGGCAATTATGACCCTACAGAAAAGTGAGAACTTCATCATACTAACTGTTGACAAAGGCAATGCAACTGTAGTGATAGACAAAACAGAATACACCAGAAACCTGAAGAACCTTACCCGAAGGGGTAGCTATATCAAAGCAAAAAAAAAAAAAAAAAAAAAAAAAAAAGACCCTACAGTGAAAATAGAATAATGGTTGTCAGTCAGTCAGTTAAGTGCCATACGTGAAACACGCTTGGGCAATCATGTCTCAAAAGAGACATGACTGACTGGGCAGAAGATTATCCCGCAGTAGGTTGCCATTGCTTTCTGCGGTAGACTGGTTGCCAGCCAAGGCTAGAGAACCCAATCTGTCCTGATATTTAACCCATAACTGGAGGGAAGAGACGGATTAAAACCTTTCACAAGGGTATTTGCGCATAAGTGAATGCAATGAATTCAACTGGAATTTGAGCTGTCACAGATCCTAATCAAGAACAAGGATCGCTTCCAGCCTAAAACATACAAGCAGTTGTCTCAACACTACAGAAAGCTACTCATCTGTATGGTCAACCTAAGATTCACAAAGACAGAATTCTGATCAGGCTGAATGTAAGCAGCCAAGATTCTGTGGATTACCTTCTGAGACCCTCCCTTGCGGTTATAATTGACCCACTAATAAGAAAGTCATGGATGTGCATTTGTGGTGCAGTGGATATTGGCTCGGAACGAGAGCCGAGTTTGAATTCCAGAATAATCTTCTACCAGTCAGTCTTTCAAGACATGATCGCCCAAGCATGAATCACATATGGCACTTAACTGACTGACCGATAAGAAAGTCACCATTATATGTCTGAAACTGCTTATTTTGTGAAACTAATCAAATATGCTCCCATTCAATGCAACCAGATGGTGAGCCTGTTCACCCACACGGTGGAGACACTACTGGTAGTCAGGGACAGACTGGCCTCAGACTCATTACTAGAACGTACCAGTATACGAGATAACCTGATGGAGATGTTGACTTTCTGCACACAAACACACTTCAGAATGGGATCAGACATAGCAGCAGGATAAAAGCTTAGCAACGGGCTCAGACATCTTCCTCAGAACTTACTTCATGGAACAAAATCCCAAGAGAATGCTTTCTCTGATCATTACAATCTTAATCTCTTCAAGTCTAGGGTCAACTATTGTCTATCTTATATATGTACTTCCCGCTTCTTGCTCACATACCACAATCCCAATCAGTACCGATGTTCTATAAATACTTTCATGGCTTCTGCTCAGACGAACTTAAGTCAATGATGCCTCCTCAACAGATGTTTACTCGTGCAACCAGACTGGCAACTGGGTCCCACCCATTCACAGTCAGGTTAGCCAAATGCAGACAACAATTCTACTCCTGCAGCTTCTTCTCTTGCACTTCCCGCCTGTGGAACTCGCTCCCGTATTCTTGCTTTCCTGACAGCTACAACCTCCAAAAATTTAAATGCAAAGTCAATACTCATCTATTAATCACTGGACTCTAGCTCTCTCCCCACCCCCGTATAACCTTCCCTTTCTCTCCACCTATGTATCTGTCATCGCACCTGCTTTCTCAGCTTTCTATTGTTCCTTTCTATTGTTCCTTTCTAACTAGTTTGTACTCCTCGCTCTTTTCTAATTAATCTTTTTACATTTATGTAGCCCCCTGCACATCAGTGGCATTTCCGCCTTGCTCAGGGTGAAATGATTAAAAAAAAAAAATCTAGCTTGAGGGGTCCTTGAGACTTGTGCTCAAAAAAAGAATCGCAGGACGTGACATGACAGCAAATAGAAAGAGCTGAAAGTGACAATAAAACAGCAAAATATAAGCACAAAAGTACTTACCAAAACTTTGTTATTACCTACAGTTGAGCAAATGTAGTCAATACAAGCAGCTTCCCGGCACTTCATTGTGTAGGTTCCTTTACAGCCAGCAATTTCAAAGAGAAAATTCTTCAGCATCTGCTTACCATTTTCAGTAAGATCGACCTCTGGATGGAACTGCACCCCATATAACTGGAGTTTGTCATTGCCTATGGCTGTAAAAAAAAAAAAAAAAAAAAAAATGTTTACAAGCATTATCACACTGCGCTCTCAAGAAACGGCTATGCAAATTTTAAGTCATTAAATGATTTGTTTTTTTAAGGGTTTATCAAACCAAAATATTTGAAATTGTAAATTTTTTTTTTCTATTTTTTATTATTTTTAATTAATATTGCATTAAAATATTTTTTAATATGGAGGGGAGGGAGTCCCCCCACCACCACCAGTCTTATAATTTGCTACATAGGTGTAGGAGAAAGATAAATACACACATTTTCCAAGGTTATTTGCATGTAAGTCATTATAAAAAACTCGACACGAATTTGCACTGAGCTCCCCAATTTTTCATTCTATCCGTTACACCTCCCTACCCACATACATACTCAAAGTTGTGAAACCTGTATTGTATAGGACTATCACAACTTCTAACAGACGGTCATCTCTACACAAATCACAGAATAAGAAATTGTGTCTTCTGCCTTCATCAGGTGTATTTCAATCTGGGTAAGTTACAGATGGTTTTGAACTGAAGCTTTTATTTATTAATTTTTTAATGACTTCACCCCAAAAGGCAATAAAGCAACTAAGATGCAAAGAGTTACTGAGTGATAGAGAATATGAAAAAACTACTATTAAGGAGAGAGGAGACAGTAAAAGAAGAAGAATTAAGACCTAAGTTAATGATCAAGATTGTTTAAATTTTTGAAGATCAAACTTGACTGGGAAGCAAGAAAGAAGTGCAATGAAAGAAACTGTTAGCATAGAACTCATGGTTACATCTACCCATTTCAACTATAAAATGACTAGCAGTATAGCCCAGCGTTGCTCGGGTGTAATGAAAGCTTTAAAACTAATTCATGGTTCTGAAGCTCAGACTCTTTAGACATTAGCACGAAAGACTAAAAAGCAATAGTTGTTTCCAGTTAAAGCGAAACCATAGACTGAAAGAAAAATGAATGGATGTAAGTCAAACATTGTAAACTGAATTTTGAAGGCTAAATAAGTCCTCTGAGTAAATGATATCATGGCTGAGACAAAGAACTACAGTTATACCTACTTAGAGCCAAACCCAAAGCAAAAACTAAAATAAAAGGGCTGAAAAAAAAATAGAGACAGACAGGCAGGCAGACAAACAGACACACACATCTTGCCTTTTATATGTGTGTGTGTATATATATATATATATATAAAGCAATCGGAGTCTGACCATACTGATGAGCTGTGATACGGCGAAACAGATCTGTCTGCGGATGACAATATATATATATATATATATATATATATATATTATCAATTTTCTGTAAGAACTGCAACCTTGAAACTTCTGAATATCATTTCTTATGTCTTTGTCTATGAGTGTATCAAATTTGATTAAAATCGGATCACTCCTTCTATAACCAGATTTTTTTCGATTATTGATTTTCCATATTTATCTAGGGTACCTCGATACAAAACCTAGCTAAGAACAATTGCAGACGCTTATAGTACAACTGTGTAAATTTTCAAGAAAATCGGTTCAGCCATTTCGGAGTCTATAGGTATCAGACACACACACACAGAGTTCCATTTATAAATAAGTTTAGATATAGTGGGATTGATCTCATGGTTCTCAACTAGAATTCATATTGACCACACTCCTCCCCAAGGGGGGTACATTTTGAAGATGGTTTATTATGAGTTATTTTACTAGTCTACATAAATGTTCCATAGAATTCTATAGACGTTTATTGTCATTATATTAGTTTCACTTCAAAATAAAGCATATACAGTTTTATTATTCAATTCCTAAATTTTATCAATTAGTAAAAATATAAAATTAGCAATTTCTTTTTATTTTTTAAATCGAATGGCATCAAAAAAAAAGATTAACAGTGAAAGTGGTCCATGGCTAAAAAAGGTTGAGCCACTGGCTTAGATCATAAATATTTACAAAGGTATTTTAAAGAAAGACATACCAGCAACGAGATTTCCGGAATTTGCAATGGCTTTAAAGCCATCAGCCAGTTTTTCAATGCTGTCTCCATGAGTTAAAAGTACTTGTTGCTCTTTAGACAATCCTCTGTGTAAAAAAGAAAAAATTTTTAAAAAATAAAAAATAATAAAATAAAAAATGAATAAAAAAAAAAAAGTAAAAATAATGAAACATTCAAATAACATTTCCACAATACATAATTATATTCTTCCAGCAAAGCTTGGCTTATTACATTTGCCTCCCGATGGGAGGTAAAAAGGGTTGTACACTGAGTAAAATCTTTCTACAATAAATACACGACTTAGTGATGATAAAATGTTATTTTCACCCAATTGCTTTGATGTTTTCTCATATCCATACTACTAAATTACTGCTTGAGGTTAATTATTCAATGGGGTGCTGAAAAGTTCTCAGCTCAAATCATATCCCAGAATCTAACCAAATATCAGATTTTATTTAAGGGAGGTCATGTCGAGAACTTTTCAGCATCCACTAATATATAAAGAACTGTGTAAAGTTTTTTTCTCTAATCAAAATAAGTAAAAAAAATAGCTATTTGTTTTCAGTATACCCATCTGTTTTTTTTTTTTTTAATCATCTCACCCCAAGCAAGGCATTCCACTGCCACTATTGCGCATGGGGCTACATAGGGAAAGGTAAAGAGAAGGAGTGGTTAGACATAGGGAATGACAGGAGGAAGGTGACATGAGTAAAGATAGCGAGGATGATGGTTGGGCAGATGGGAAGAGTGCTTGATAGAATGGGAGCAGGTTAGTGTGTTAGGAGGTGTCTATTGACCTTACATTTAAACTCCTGGAGATTGTAGCCGTCGGGGAAGCAATCGTTTGGAAGAGAATTCCACAGTCGGGAAGTGCGAGGAAAGAAATTGTTGGAGTAGAAGTTACAGCTGCATTTTATCGGTTTCACTGTAAAAGGGTGGGATCTAGTTGCTAATCTAGTATCTCGTTCAAATTCGTATTTAGGGGGCACCAGTGATCTAAGTTCATCGGAGCAGAAGCCGTGAAAGTATTTATAGAAGAGACACAGGGAAGCCACGTCTAGCTGGTGGGAGAGAGACTGCAGGCGGTCTGCCAAGTCGGTATCTATCACATTACAGACCCTCCTCTGAACCTTATCGAGAAGCCCGAGGAGAACAGCAGGGGCACCCGACCAGATATGGCAGCAGTATTCAATGCACGGGCGGATGGTAGATTTATAAATGAAGTGAAGGCAGCTCAATCATCCCAGCTGCAGGCCTCTGCTCAGGCACGTGTTCATTAGTTCAATATCTTGATCATAATCAGGCCAGTATGCTCAAAACCCTTAAAACTTATAGCTATGCTAACACAACAGTTCCATCTACCCAATTTCCGACATGAGTTTGGTCAACTCCAGCATGGCTTTCAGGCACTTCTCGACAATGCTGGATGCTTGACCGATTCATTTTTTTTTTTTCATGGCTAATCAGCCCTTTGAAAATTATTTCAAACCAGAGGATTTTAAGATTGCAGGATATTTTTTAAGATTGCAGGAGATCATGATTTAGCAATACAAGTCTTACTAATTATCCCATAGCTGGAGGGAGAAGAGTATTTGCATATAACTGAATATACAAGCCTAACGGAAATTGGAACTTGTTTCTCCACTATGTTCTTAAATGGCCTGCTTAGATATATATAAAAAAAAAAAAATGATATTATGCATCATATTTCATGTACTCAATTTCTGTCATATGTCCATCATGGTTTTCAGATATTTCCCAACAGTGTTGCAGGCTTAACTGTTCGATTCTTTTTTATGGCTTATCAATCCTTTGCAGGTTATTTAAAGACAGACAATTTATTTTTATATTGCACAAATTTTTTATTTACATTATGAGGACAATTGTCATCTTTGTTGCCATTTGTACGATGTTTCCTGGGCCGTTGTACGTGCCCAGCCTTCTTCAGGTGCTAGGAATTTCGAACTGAACCCGAGGGTATATCATTTTCATTCCTTGTGTGAAGCCTCTTTTGGTAGGCACGAGTTATCTCCCTCTAACCTGACTCAAAGTTAGCTGTTCACCACTGCTGTAGCCTGGTATTGAACTCACAACTCTTTGGGTCAAATCACTGGAACTAACCAACGTCTATATTCACAAATAATGAGAATGATACACCCCAGTGATCGTAATAAAGTGTTTGGTTCAAAATTCCAAGCACCTGAATAAGACTGGAGCATACAATGGCCGAAACATCATACAAATGGCAACAAAGATGAGAACAATGGTCTGAATAATGTCAATAGTGTAAATACTACCTCATCTCAGAAATATAGACAAATATTCAAGTCTTACCAATTAATACATAGCTGGGAAGAGAGGGCGGTTGAATAGAGATTCATACCTTTCCCAAGGGTGGGTGAATGTAACAAACCCAACTGAAATTGGAACTTGGTCATCCAATTGTCAATTCCAGGCCATTATCCATTACGCCACCAAGCTTACAACATCTGGTATTCCCAAACAGTCACCCAACTTGGTACTGACCAGGCTCAACGTTAACTTTGATGATCGTATAGGAACCAATGTTTCAACATGATATGGCCATAACCAGTTGCATGCTTGAGTTCAATATTATCAAAGAATCTCTTTGATAAAATTGCCAGACTGAAGATTTAAACTCAGGTTTCATGTTTGGAATGCTAATAGGCCAACCTCCCCAGTCTTGGTTTTGAGTTTGAGTTTTGTTTAACGGCATATCAACACCTCTGTGGGTTATTTAATGCCAAAAAGGTGGGGTTTAATGAATTTTTTTTAATGTTCGATTATATTGAGAAGGTTGATTTAGTCAGATTTTAATGAAGATATTTTTGTTTTTATACTTTTTCATTTTAGAAAACTAAAAATGTCTTCTAGTTTTGTATTAAAAAAATGTTTTGCTGAGAATAATTTTTTCCCTTCAAAAACGTGTTATGGTAATAATTTTTTTCTTCAAAAATGTATTTTTGGTCATATTTTTCCTTCAAAAATGTATATTTTCCTATAAAGTCTATTTTTATTTATATATTTCTATAAAAGTGTATTTTTATACCTTCATAGTGTTGACCCCATTTTGGGGGTTAGCTATTTGCCCATAGCTGGGACCCTAACAGGTGATACTACTCCGGGTCAGGGTGGACCTGGGAACAACAGCAATTAAGAGGTGGTTCCATGCTCCTCATAACCTCCCAGTCAGAGGCCTTGCTGCCAGATGCAGTTTACCGTCATGCCCAGACCCCCCCCCCCCCAAGTCTTGGAATAATTCACAGAAAAAATTAATTAGTAATGCCTATTATAGTGATCAGAGAAGCATCTTCTTGAGTGTATGTTCCACAGTCCTGGGGAGGGGGTTTGAAAGAAGCTGCCTAAGTGGAACTTATTATGCTCCTTGCTTTTTATAAATGGACCAGATTGGGGGGGGGGGTGAAAATTGTGTTTGATGAAAGAGGGCTAAATGTGTGGAGGAGGGTCCTGATCTAGATTAGAGAGCAAAGATCAAATACACTCACTTGAACAGGGGACTTTTGGGGTCAACTGTTATTTTAAATTGTCCATCCTCTCGTACATCTTTTTTTGCAACTGTACCCGAGAACTCTTTATTAAGCATCTGCAAAAAGGGAAAAGAGAAAGATATTAACAAAAACATGACATACAGGCACGATGGATAAATTGTCGTCTAAATTATACAGAAATAAAAAATAACATCACCGACATCTCATTTTAACAGATATATTTACCAAAATTAGACAAAATTATACTGGAACACTGGGTTGTCGGGAAAGTTCATACCAAATTTTAGTCATTCATGTTCCAACATTAGGGAACAAAAAAAAAAATTATCAACATTTCCAATTAAAACACACTTCAAATTATCTCTTGAGAAAGAAAGTTTAAAATTACTTAATCCCTGTCAATTTTGCATTACTGTGAAAAGGGAAGATTATAATGTGCATTTTCAGACACATGATGCTTTTTCATAACTGTAAAGGCAAAAATGCCTCCCAACCAACAAAAAAAATGTGCTGTGTACAGTGAAGGTGCTTTAGCCTACAGAACTGTACAGAAGTGGTTCGTTAAGTTGGTGATTGCAGCCCTATTGATTGAGAATTCTCAGGTAGACCCCTCCCAAATACAGATGACAAACAAATCAAGACACTGAGACAATCATAGCAAAATAAAATTTAAAGCATTTTTTCAGACAATATAGGCGAGTTAACTACCTGTGAGCAACAGGGACAGAGTGACAGAGAGACCACGAAGCATGTGTCCAATAGCTAGGTGGAGGAGGGGGAAATGACCCATAGTCAAAGACTCAGTCACTCAGTTATGTGCCATACATGATACACGCTTGGGCGATCATGTCTCAAAAGAGACATGACTGACTGGGCAGAAGATTATCCCGCAGTAGGTTGCCAAGGCTATAGAACCCAATCTGTCCTGTTATTTGACTCATAGCTAGAGCAGGAAGAGATGTATTATATTTTTAAGTAGTAATTAGTGGGGGATCAGTTTATTACTTCATAATAATATAAAATTGATCTCCCACTTTATGCCCAGTAAAAGCCTTAATGTTTCCAACTATCATATTCAGTCAGTCAGTTAAGTGCCATACGTGATACACGCTTGGGCGATCATGTCTCGAAAGAGACATGACTGACTGAGCAGAAGATTATCCCGCAGTAGGTTGCCATTGCTTTCTGCGGTAGACTGGTTGCTGACCAAGGCTATAGAACCCAATCTGTCCTGTTATTTAACCCATAACTAGAAGGAAGAGATGGATTAATACCTTTCCCAAGGGTATTTGTGCATAAGTGAATGCAATGAATTCAGCTGGAATTCAAACTCGGCTTCCCGATTTCTCGTTCCGAGCCGATATCCGATGCACCACAACACACATCCTACAAGCCTGTTTTGCTGTATCACAGCTCATCAGTGTGGCTAGACACATCCACTTGCCTCTGGCTGGGATCGAAACTCAACCGATTTGGTGTCAGTCGGAGTCGTTACCCCCTAAGCCATCAACGCATCAAAGACTACCTAACCTTAATTCTTTTACAAGACAAAATCGCTAACAGAAGTAAGATAAATACCACCACAATTCATTTATATCGAAACGAACCTTGAATGCCAAAATAATTTACATAAACTTCTTAAGTTAGTGACAAAAAACAAAAAATAAAATAAAGAAAAGGTAACAAAAAAACCAAAAATAAGGTTAAATAAAATAAAAGAAAAACAGACTTGATTCAAACGAACTTACCACATGCAGATAACACTGAAAAGTTGGTTTCACACTGGTCAGGTGCCCCTGCTATTCTCCTCGGGGTTCTTGATAAAATACAACGAAGAGTCTGCAATGTGATCGATACCAACATGGCAGACCGCTGCAGTCTCTCTCTCTCTCTCACTGGCGCGACGTGGCTTCCCTGTGCCTCTTCTATAAATACTTTCACGGCTTCTGCTCTGATGAACTTAGATCACTGGTGCCCCCTAGGTACGAATTTGCATGAGATACTAGATTAGCAACTAGATCCCACCCTTTTACAGTGAAACCAATAAAATGTAACCGCAATTTCTACTCCAACAGCTTCTTTTCTCGCACTTCCCAACTGTGGAATTCCCTTCCACATGATTGCTTCTCCAACGGCTACAATCTCCAGGAATTTAAATGTAAGGTCAATAGACACCTCCTAACACACTAACTCACATCCATTCTTTCAAACACTCTTCCCATCTACCCAACCCTCAGCCTTGGTATCCTTACCCATCTATCACCCTCCTTCTGACATTTGCTATATCTAACCACTCTTTCTCTTTACCTTCTCCTATGTAGCCCCATGAGCAATAATGGCAGTGGAATGCCTTGCTTGAGGGTGAAATGATTTAAAAAAAAAAAAAATGAACAAATTAGCAGAAACACTAAATTTAACAAAGCCCACCATCGATAAGTACTTAGCGAAGTTTAAGTTTGCAAAAATCACTACAATGTTTGGGTATCATGTGATCTGAGTGAAAATCTTTTGGGTTGCATTTCTATCAGTGATTTGTATTAACACAAAGAAAATGCACCCTTTTTTTGTGTTTGAGTTTTGTTTAACGGCATATCAACCTCTGTGGGTTATTTAATGCCAAAAAGGCAGGGTTTTAAGGTTTTTTTTTTTTTAATGTTTAGTTATAGTGAGAAGGTTGATTTTAGATTTTAATGAAAATTTTTGTTTCTATTTTAGAAAACTGAAAATGTTTTCTAGTTTTGTATTCAAAAATATTTTGCTGAGAATTTTTTTCTTCAAAAATGTGTTATGGTAAAAAAATTTTTCTTCAAAAATGTATTGTTGGTAATATTTTTCCTTCAAAAATGTGCTTTTATAGAGAAAAGTCTATTTTTATGTATATATATTTCTATAAAAGTGTATTTTATACTTTCATAGTGTTTTGACCTCAGTTTCGGGGTTAACTATTTTCCCATAGCTGGGACCCTAACAGGTACTACCACTCTGGGTCAGGGTGGACCTAGGGACAACCACAATTAAGAGGTGGTTCCATGCTCCTCACAACCTCCCAATCAGAGGCCTTGCTGCCAGATGCAGTTTAACGTCATACCCAGAACCCTCCCTTTTTTTTTTTTTTTAAAGCAGCTTGTGACAGGTGATGAAAAATGGATAATTTACAACAATATTCAACAAAAAAGATCCTGGGGTAAGCGACATGAGCCAACTTTCTGTCAGTTAATTAAGTGCCTTACGTTATACACGCTTTGGGCGATCATGTCTCGAAGGAGACATGACTGACTGGGCAGAAGTTTATCCTGCAGTAGGTTTAGGGCGGCTAAAGTTGGATGTGCGTTGTGGTGCAGTGGATAGTGACTCGGAATGACAAATTGGGGTGCCGAGTTCGAATTCCAGTTGAACTCTTTGCATTCACTTATGCACAAATACCCTTGGGAAAGGTATTAATCCATCTCTTCCCTCCAGTTATGGGCTAAATAACAGGACAGATTGGGTTCTATGGCCTTGGCTGGCAACCAGTCTACCGCAGAAAGCAATGGCAACCTACTGCAGGATAATCTTCTGCCCAGTCAGTCATGTCTCTTTTGAGACATAATTGTCCAAAGCATGTATCATGTATAGCACTTCACTGACTGTACTACCATTTTAAACCGGGAGTTTCTTCCCCTCCGTTCTGTATATGTACTATCAAAACTGTTTACATTATTTACATTTTTTTTTTCAGACCGTTCTCATCTTTATTGTCATATTCATGAAGCTTCAATCATTGTACACTCCCATCTTCTTCAGGTAAGTGAAATTTTGAACCAAACCCTTAATTTCAGTCACTTGTTTCATGAGTCATGCCATCTCTGGATGCATTAGTTATCTCCATTTAACTCAACACTAATTTTTTTTATCGGCTTCTACTGTCGCCAGGTATTTAACTCACAATTCTCTCAGTCAAGTTACTGGATCCAGCCAATGCTTTTATCCACTTTGTCCTTGAAAACATATGAATTTTTGAGACTCATAAATCTGTCTAGGTAACCAATTTTGTTTTTTTGTTTTTTTTTTAACTAGAGCTCATATTACAATCTTGGTGTACATAATTGGTTTTCTCTGCAGTATTTACATTATTCAGACTATTGTCCTCATCTTTGTTGCCATTTGTATGACATTTCGGCTGTTGCACGCTCCAGCCTTCTTCAGGTGCTAGAAATTTCGAAACAAACCCTTTATTACAATCACTGGGGTATATCATCCTCATTCCTTGCATAGTAATGCCTCTTTTGGTAGTCATGAGTTGTCTCCCTCTGACCCTGTAAGTTACTTGTTCACCAGTGCTGTAGCTTGGTAGTGAACTCACAACTCTTTGGGGCAAGTCACAGGAACTAAACAATGTTTATATCCACTAGGCCGTGTGTCCTTAAGTGGTTTTCTCTAGCATTCCAGATTACTGGTTCCCATATTGTATTCATTTCTATGCTTCATCAGATTAAGAGATTTTTGTGGCCTAGCATATGCGCTGATTCCATTGGTGTTCTCTATTATTTCAACTTCATCCAACAGAACGATGATCTTTTTTCCCCCCACCTCCATATGTTTTTTTTTTTTACTGGGTGATTTCTGTCATCCGGCATATTATGTAGTTCAGCAGTGGCCTGGTCTCAAATGTGCTGAGTTCTAAGACTGCCTGCTCTAACCATAAAACTTTATGACAGAACAGCATCAAGCATTGAACTTACCTGCATGCCATAGCAGATCCCTAAAACAGGTAATCCACACCAAAAAATATCTGGGTCATAACGAGGTGCATCTTCAGCATAGACTGAGCTTGGTCCACCAGATATAATAATGGCTCTGAGAAACGGAGGAAGAAAAAAAAAAAGAAAGTGTCAAAGGAAGAGTACAGAGAATTTATAGCATTCATTTTTGGGTTTACTTTTTTTCTTCTATTTTCGCATTGCATTGCATCCTAACATTCTTGGTTGAATATCCTCTAACCACTAAAATATATAGCATAAGTATTTCATTATTCATCTTTTCTTCATCTTATAGTTGCTTTTTATTCCGTCTTTCTTGGTTGAATATCCTCTAACCACTAAAATATATAGCCTAAGTATTTCATTATTCATCTTTTCTTCATCTTATAGTTGCTTTTTATTCCGTCTTTCTTGGTTGAATATCCTCTAACCACTAAAATATATAGCATAAACATTTCATTATTAATCTTTTCTTCATCTTATAGTTGCTTTTTATTCCGTCTTTCTTGGTTGAATATCCTCTAACCACTAAAATATATAGCATAAGTATTTCATTATTAATCTTTTCTTCATCTTATAGTTGCTTTTTATTCCGTCTTTCTTGGTTGAATATCCTCTAACCACTAAAATATATAGCCTAAGTATTTCATTATTCATCTTTTCTTCATCTTATAGTTGCTTTTTATTCCGTCTTTCTTGGTTGAATATCCTCTAACCACTAAAATATATAGCATAAGTATTTCATTATTAATCTTTTCTTCATCTTATAGTTGCTTTTTATTCCGTCTTTCTTGGTTGAATATCCTCTAACCACTAAAATATATAGCCTAAGTATTTCATTATTCATCTTTTCTTCATCTTATAGTTGCTTTTTATTCCGTCTTTCTTGGTTGAATATCCTCTAACCACTAAAATATATAGCCTAAGTATTTCATTATTCATCTTTTCTTCATCTTATAGTTGCTTTTTATTCCGTCTTTCTTGGTTGAATATCCTCTAACCACTAAAATATATAGCCTAAGTATTTCATTATTCATCTTTTCTTCATCTTATAGTTGCTTTTTATTCCGTCTTTCTTGGTTGAATATCCTCTAACCACTAAAATATATAGCCTAAGTATTTCATTATTCATCTTTTCTTCATCTTATAGTTGCTTTTTATTCCGTCTTTCTTGGTTGAATATCCTCTAACCACTAAAATATATAGCCTAAGTATTTCATTATTCATCTTTTCTTCATCTTATAGTTGCTTTTTATTCCGTCTTTCTTGGTTGAATATCCTCTAACCACTAAAATATATAGCCTAAGTATTTCATTATTCATCTTTTCTTCATCTTATAGTTGCTTTTTATTCCGTCTTTCTTGGTTGAATATCCTCTAACCACTAAAATATATAGCCTAAGTATTTCATTATTCATCTTTTCTTCATCTTATAGTTGCTTTTTATTCCGTCTTTCTTGGTTGAATATCCTCTAACCACTAAAATATATAGCCTAAGCATTTCATTATTAATCTTTTCTTCATCTTATAGTTGCTTTTTATTCCGTCTTTCTTGGTTGAATATCCTCTAACCACTAAAATATATAGCCTAAGTATTTCATTATTCATCTTTTCTTCATCTTATAGTTGCTTTTTATTCCGTCTTTCTTGGTTGAATATCCTCTAACCACTAAAATATATAGCATAAGCATTTCATTATTAATCTTTTCTTCATCTTATAGTTGCTTTTTATTCCGTCTTTCTTGGTTGAATATCCTCTAACCACTAAAATATATAGCCTAAGTATTTCATTATTCATCTTTTCTTCATCTTATAGTTGCTTTTTATTCCGTCTTTCTTGGTTGAATATCCTCTAACCACTAAAATATATAGCCTAAGTATTTCATTATTCATCTTTTCTTCATCTTATAGTTGCTTTTTATTCCGTCTTTCTTGGTTGAATATCCTCTAACCACTAAAATATATAGCCTAAGCATTTCATTATTAATCTTTTCTTCATCTTATAGTTGCTTTTCATTCCGTCTTTCATGGTTGTATATCCTCTGATCAATAAAATATGTAAGTATTTTCATTATTAACCTTAGAAGACTATCCTCAAATTAACAATAAAAGAAAATGCTAGATATCTTTCAATTCCTATATGACATACTGTTAATTTATGAAACAATTTTTTTTTTCATTTGTAAATGGCACTTACTTGTAACCTTTTTCTTTCAAAGCAAAAGCTGGCGTGTCTAATGGAATCAAAGCTGCATCCACACTCAGTTCTCGTACTTTACGATCTATCACCTTAAATGAAAAATACGAAAAGAAGCAAGGTTTTTAAATTCTTTTGAAAAAAAAAAAAAAGCTTTTAATAAGAAGCATAAAAAAAAGTTACATGTACACTACCGGCCATAATAGGCCACCCCAGTTTGTTTTTTTAAAAGAAAATTATGTATTTCATACTATTTTTAGTATCTATTGCCAAGTGGATAATTCTAAATGAAAATAGAATGGTTCTTTTGTTATTATTACTGTTGTAGAGGAATATCCTGTCCTACCCTGGAATGGGTATGGCCCATTCTATAAAAGACTGTGACTGGAGTGAACTGGAGAGCCATCGTCATTAGACAAGAGTTATCATCATTAGACGGGAGCATTCTTCACTCGACGGATGCATACGTCCTAGACAGAGTCAGTCAGTATAGGTGCCATACATGATACACGCTTGGGCGATCATGTCTCTAAAGAGACATGACTGACTGGGCAGAAGATTATCCCGCAGTAGGTTGCCATTGCTTTCTGCGGTAGACTGGTTGCCGACCAAGGCTATAGAACCCAATCTGTCCTGCTATTTAACCCACAACTGGAAGGAAGAGATGGATTAATACCTTTCCCAAGGGTATTTGCGTGTAAGTGAATACAATGGATTCAGCTGGAATTCGAACTCGGCTCCCCGGTTTCTCGTTCCGAGCCGATAGACATTGCCTAATTGATTGTTGTACTTGTTAACTATTTGTTGGTGTCCTTGTATTGTCTATTGGTTTATTGTACAGTCGTATAATAAATCTATTCCTATTATCTTCAGTGTTAAGTATTATTCTTGCACTATTCTTTTCTTGTTTATCTCCTCACGGGATACAACAATTACTTTACAAAATTTTACAAGGCAACAAAGCAAAGATGAACTCATCCAAATCACCCTAAATTTTCTTCATTTTTTCCTTAATGAAACTGCAATATAGGTAACTATTAAATATTTATAAATTCATTTGATGCACATGTTATTGTGCAGTATTAACAAAAGAACCATTCTATTTTTATTTAAAATTATTCAATTGGCAATAAATACTATAAAATAGCATGAAATCCAAAAAATTTTAAAACACTGGGGTGGTTTAATAATTATGGCCTGTAGTGTATGTAGAGTAATTGGCTATGGTTAAATGTAATTGTCAGAAATGCCCAACAAACTCAACAATAACAAAAAGGTATTAGATGTAAGAAGAAAAAAATTAAAAAGTTAATTTTTTATAAAAATAATTTCATAAAGAAATTCTTTTATTTGTAAATAAGTCATGAAAGTTTCATTAAAATATATATATATATATATATATATATATATTTGTGACTATTCAGAAATGAATATTTGATTTTTGAAACAAACACACTAAAACCTCCAGTCAACTATGGCCCCACATGGATAAAAAAAAAAAAAAAAAAAAGATTTTTAACCAAAATTTTGAACCTGCTAGAAAAGATCAGAAAATATTAAAAATTACTTTAATCTTTCTTCTTAATAATAACAAAAATTCTGACAATAAAACTTATTTTTTATTATGTTTGGGGCCTTTTTTCATCATGCTATGCATTTTTTTTTTGTGTTTTTTTGTTTTTAAAGAAAAGTGGAGGTACATTTTGTTACTTTGAGAAGGAAAGTTCACTCTGCTTCTTTCCAGGAGGTGGGTTAATCCCTTAAAACTACTATCTTTTTCTCTTCAAGTACATAGTCAACTATTGAGTGGCCCTTGGGCCTGGTATTGCGTTAACTAAGTTTAAAGAAAAATAAAGAGATAAAAATAATAAATGTGTGTGTGAGATTATGCCCTTGTTATCCGATTGAGCCCTGTAGAGGGGGAAAACTTTTAAAAACATTTGCCGTTCCTGCAATTTACACATTACTCTTCATCATGAATTAAGTTCTCTTGGTTGCTGGCATGTGTATACACACCATATATATATATATATATATTATATATAAAAAGCCCAATAAAATCTCTTCCTCTCTCAACCATGCGCTGATAGCTTAGGAGTAGGTTTTCTAATACTAAATCAGTAGTTTTGATCCCGGCTGGAAGTAATCAGATGTCTGAGCACACTGATGAGCTGTGATACGGTGAAACAGTTTTGTAGGTGGATGACTATATATATATATATATATATATATATATATATATATATTTTTGTGTATTTAAACAGCAAAGTTTTCTTTTAGACATGTCAAATTAAATAAATTGCGAACATTGTGTCTGCTTATTTTTTTATAAATTCCGTCCATACTCACGGATAATCTTTCACATATTATAATTGAAAGATGTCAGAAATGAGCTGTAACATTGACAGATGTTATCATTAATTTCTCAATGTACCCAAGTACTTTCAATCTCTTTCCAAGATCATCTTCAAGAATGTGAGTTATGGTAACAAAAAATAACTGCAAAACTGTGTTGCTAAAAATTACTCTAAATTTTTTTTCCTGCTTCAAATATAACAGTTGACAAATTGCTAATTAAAACACTTGAGCTGTCTATTAATAGAATCAGCTATGAATATTGTAGTAATATTCTAAAATGTTTGTAAAAAGAACTGTTTTTTCATGCGTTAACACCTTTATGACCATGACCTTACAACATATAAAAAAAAATCCATTTTGGATAATTTTCACATTACGTGCATCGTGGTGTAGTGGATATCGGCTTGGAACAAGAAATCGGGAAGCCGAGTTTGAATTCCAGTTGTATTCCTTGCATTCACTTCCGCGCAAATACCCTTGGGAAAGGTATTAATCTGTCTCTTCCCTCCAGTTATGGGTGAAATAACAGGACAGACTGGGTTCTGTAGCCTTGGTCGGTAACCAGTCTACTGCAGAAAGCAATGGCAACCTACTGCGAGATAATCTTCTGCCCAGTCAGTCATGTCTCTTTCGAGACATGAGTGCCCTAGCGTGTATCACGTATGGCACTTAACTGACTGACTGAATGAACACTAGCAATCTGTCAACCGTTATATTATATCTGGACTTTTTGGGGGTTTTTTTGACAATTGAGTAGAGGTACCTATCATAGTTTCTTTCTTCTGTTTGACTACAACCTCCATCTTATAGACGATAAAAAAATAAATCTGATTTTCTATAAAAAAAAAAAATTACTTGCTTGTGTAATTTGTCTTTCAGTGTGTGGTTTAAAAAGTATGAATATTTTTTTTTCTTTCTTTCAAATATTCATTTTTACTTTTCATAAGCTATCTGGGCAACCAAGACATTTTGGCTCCACTCTGGAAGTGTTAATTAAACAAATGTTTACACTGACCAGGACGAGATCAAATACTTCAATCATGTCATTGTAAGTCATTTGAAGTAACATCTTCAATGACATGGTTCATTGCTAGATTTTTAATTGACTGCCTGGGAGTAAAGCAATAAACTTTAATAGCCCAATTAAGTTTTTAATAGGTTGAGTAGATCAGGTGAGTGAAATCTCAAAGGCTGCTGCTGAAGCTCAAAGCTTAGTGTCAAAGTTTTTAGATTTTACCCTTTGGGTTAACTTGAAGTTTATTATTTATGATACTGAAGTAAGTATAATGTTCGTTTGTTTTATTTGAACTTTGCATGTTATTTTTTAAACAACCTTCACAAAATTCACATGTGCCATTAAAAATTTTATCAAATGAAGTTGATTTAAATTTAATATTTTTTTCTATTTTTCTTTAACAATGACTATATAAAGTATAACATTAATTCTTATGAATCCTTAAACCACAGCAGTAGTTGAATATATTCTTAAGCGTTACCACTAATTAGGTTCTCAACCAAATTTTAAACAGTTTACAGAGCTTGATAGGACACCTCCTTAGCTACATTTTGAAAAAAATATTTTTTAATTTTGGTTCAGCAGAAAAAAGTTACATCAAAATATGTGAAGTCTGAAAAGGGAGGCTAACTACATAAGTGACTCACGTTTCTAATAATAAATAATATTGTTTATAACTTTTTTTTTGTTTAATATTTTTGCATGCAGTTTTCAGCGTTTAAATTCTGATGATATCTTTTATCATTTTTGTCAATCAAACTTTGCTTATCACTTATTTTATCAGAATTGATTATTAGAATTAATTACAAATATTTTTTTTTAAAATCAATTGCATATAATTTTTTTCTTTTTAATATGTTTTGAATGCAGTTTTCAGCATAAAATTTATATTAAATTAATAGCAATGCGTGGAAAAACTGCGGATTACATGGAGAAATGCACACATGAAAAGTAATATTCATAAGATTATATTAAACCTCAAAAAGAACAGGACAAGTTATTAAACCTGGAAAAGTAAAGGACAAAAAAAAGTGAAGTAAAAAAATAAGAAATTTATTACTTAAAATATTGTAGCTAAAAATAAAATTTGAATGCAATATTTTAAATAAGAAATTTATTTTTTTTACTTCACTAGAATATCTTGTCCTTTACTTTTCCAGGTTTAATATAATCTTAAGAATATTACTTTTGCATGCGGTTTTCAACATTTAAATTCTGATGATATCTTTTATCATTTTTGCCAATTAAATTTTGCTTATTTACCATTTTATCAGAATCGATTATCATAAATAATCAATTTTTTATATTTTTTTTTAATTAATCACATATAAATTTTTTTCTATTTAATATTTTTGAATGCAGTTTTCAGCATTAAATTTATATTAAATTAATAACAATGTCTGGAAAAATCATGGAATAACGCAAGCATAAAAAGTAATATTCTTAAGATTATATTAAACCTGGAAAATATAGAACAAGATATTCTAGTGAACTAAAACATAGGAAATTTCTTACTTAGAATATTGCAGTCAAAATTTATCTTGTCCTTTACTTTTCCAGTTTTAATAACTTATCCTGTTCTTTTCCAGATCTTAAAAATATTACTTTTCATGCACACATTTTTTATATGTAATGCAATTATTTTCTGTAATCAATTGGCATAAACAAATTAACTGATTATTTTTGCAATATTATCTAAAAATTTCTAATTTATGGTCAATAAAGTGAATTTTCTCCATTTAGTTATTTTATTGTATTTTTGTTCTTTCTTTGTACATTTGTATTTTATGGAAAGACGTCAATAATTGTAAAATGCTTTCTAATATTATATATAGTAGCTAATTAACTAATTACTGGACATTACTAACAAATTCCTTGCTCAAAATGTTCTCAGTAATTGTTTTCTAGTAGTAATTTAGGTCTCCACATGTCTACCCCCAGTTATAAAAAATGTATTGTTGATTTTTGTTTGGGGAGCTCACTATTTGCCCATAGCTAACAGATTCTACCACCCCGAGTCAGGTTGGACGTGTGAACAATTCTCTCATCCCGGGCCAATATCCGTTACACCACACATTCAGATAGTGAACTTCAGAAGTCTAATTTTCTGAAGAACTGCTTATATATATATATATATATATATATATATATATATATATATATATTTGTGACTATTCAGAAATGAATTGAGTTCTTTCGGTGACTAACATGTATATACACTGCCTATATGCAACACGTTAAAATTTCCCTTCTGATTCCATGCATCCATGGCTTAGGGAGTAGCGACTTCGACTGACACCAAATCGGTTGAGTTCGAGGCCGGCCAGTGGATGTGTCTAGTCACACTGATGAGCTGTGATACACCGAAATAAGCTTGTATGTGGATGACTAAATATATATATATATATATATTTCATTAATTTTAACAAACAGTAACGCTAACTATTCTGTAACTGAATGGTGACTGTTCCCCCATAGAGAAACGGATAATTTTACCCTGAGCCTAAGAAGCAGTGTGTTAAAAATAAAAATAAAAATCTTACTGCTCTAGAAAAGCAATAGTAATACGTTATGGATTTAATCACAAACTTTGAATTTCTATCCCAATTTTTGTAGCAAGTTTCCATAAATAACAGTATGGGGGTAGGGGGTGCAGAGGGCTAGATAAGTAAATTTAAGAACGTAGATATTTGCCTCACCTTTCCATACTGAGCACCAGCATCCAAAATGGCAATTTTTTCTTCATCTGGGACAACTCCGTTGACATGGTTGTTAGCAGATCCATTCATTCTAAGTTCTGGAAAATGAAAAAAGAAAAAGATTCAAAAGTCACTTTGTAAAAAGTTGGTTTCCTTTTAGTGCCCACCTCTCTCTCTCTCTATATATATATATAAAAAACGATAATAATTATAACAATATTAATAGTAACAAAAATAATTCTGCTAATACTAGTAATTGTTAAACTATATTTAAGTTCGTCTTGAAAAACCCACTGAGAACGAACTCGGAGGGAAAATGAGATGAAGTAAAAAAAAAGAAACAAATGAAGTACATGAACAAAAAGTCAAGCACTCGTAGGAAAGGAAAAACCCCAAGACGAAAACCCTAACACTAAAGCGCTCAATACAAAAGTAGAGCAACCAAGACAGAGCCAACAAACCTACCTAGGTTTCACTCTTCGGCTCGTCAGGGAAAATTTCTCGACGAGACGATATGTATGTATGTGTGTGTGTATATATATATATATATATATATATATATATAGTGAGCCAATAAACCTACCATGGTTTCACCTAAGCAGATCGTCAAGGAAAGCTGGCTCTCCCTGATATTCCACTTAGGTGAATCCTTGGTAGGTTTATTGGCTCACTAGGTATACTTTATTTATTCTGCTCTATCTAAATATTGTGCACTTTATTGCTAGTTGATTACTCGTCTTGGGTTTTTTCTTTGGGCTACGTGCTGACTCGGTCTGAACCCTTTTGACTGGTGTTCATGTGCTTAGCTCTTTCTTTTTTTTATAACCATTTTTCCTTCCACGTAAATCCGAAGGGTTTTTCAACACAAGTATAGTTATTAGTTTGTCATTATATATATAAATAAATAGAATGGGCACTCCCATCAAAATTCAACATATGAGGATCTGATACCATAATTGCTTCAGTTATGAAACCAAAGTAAACCACCAGAAGACCCAGACAAGTGATTTGATTGAAGTGGTGAAGGTTTGTACAGAACAATCCACACTTTTCGGAACTATTGTTACACTCAGTCGGTGCATATAAATGCCACATATGGAGAAGACAATAGACTTCAAGCTTTTTAATTATTCCACAACAGGTTGCCAATACCTGCTGCAGTAGACTGGTTACCAGCCAAGGATATAGAATCCAATCTATCATATTATTATTTAACCCATAACTGGAGGGAAGATGGATTAATACCTTTCTCAAGGGTATTTGTACGTAAGTGAATGCAAGGAATTCAACTGGAATTTGAACTTGGCTCCCCAATTTGTCATTTTGAGCAGATATCCACTGCACTACGAATGCCTCAATGCTGAATTGGAATAAACATACATTCCTTTTAATTTTGCAAAATTTTTTATTTAAACAAGAGATTCAGAAATAAAACATTTGTGGAATGAAGATACACAGTGAAATGTAGATAAACCGCTTTATTAACAGTGTTACAACCAAAATGTATTTACAATATTTACAGTCTCTTACAGTAGTAGGTGTTACTTTCCAAAGTCCGTAAAAATGATAACTCCCCGTGCTAAGCGCACATTGTCTTTTATACATTCGGGCGACAGGATGTCACATGGTACGAGCCATGACATAACAGTGTTAAATATTGAATCAAATATTTATCAATCAACTGAATTTTTTTTTTTTTTTTTTACCATAAAACTTTAACCATTGACAAATTTTAAAGCTCAACATGAGCAAGGTTTGCATTCATGGATTCAAATAGACCAGTTTTGCTGCTTTGTATGTATCAACACTGCTTCTCAGTTGGTAATGAGCCCACAACTGACATCATCATCATTTAGTGTCCATTTCCATGCTAGCATGGGTAGGATGGAAGTTTTCTTGATGGCTTTGTAATTGAACCATCACAAAATATTGGAGTGAGTTTTACAGTTGTATGCCCTTACAAACACCAACCAGTTTAGGAGACTGGAAAGACAGTGCTTTTATCGAGACACCATCTCTAGAGAGACTATCTACCAAGGTTAAAGAGTTCTTCTATGTGCCTTGTCCTTTCAGGATGTAGGCGATCATGGCCTTCCACATCTCCCTATTCCTGGTGGCTCTGCACACACTTTCTCCTGTAACAACATGCAACCCCTGTTCTGTCATCCACCTGCTCAAGCCCTTCAAATGTTATTCGCTGCTTTCCTGTCTCTTTTTCCCCTCTATCTGGCCTGTTACTATCAGATTCTCCAAGCCCTCCTTCCTCATTGCATGTCCCAGAAACTTTGTCTCTTCCTGATGCTCAATATTAATTTCCTTTTTGTTTCCATTCTTTCCAAAACCTCATCATTGCTCACATGCTCGGTCCATAATATCCGCAGCATCCTTCTATAAAACCACATTTCAGCTGCTTCCAGTTTTTCCTTCATCCGATGATATTGTCCAGCATTCACTGCCATATTGAAGGACAGACATCACATAGCAATCTAGCATTCTCTTCTTTGTTTCTAGTGAAAGTTTCCTGTGTCTTAATACTTTACTCAGCTTCTGGAATGCGTCCTTCACCATGCCAGTTCGCCTTCAGATCTGTGTCGCACTTTCCATCTTCTGTTTGAACACTTCCCAGATATTTAAATTTTTGTACCTGCTTGATTTTAGTATCTCCAAACTGTATTTGGCATTTTGGGCTGCTCTTTTTGCTGATGACCATGCATTCAGTTTTCTTGTAGTTTATTTGTAGTCCTTTTTTGTCATTCTCTTCAGCTACCTTCTGTAGGAGGTCTTGTAGTTTCCTTTCCACGTCTGCAATTAGCATTGTATCATCTGCGTACTGTATGTTATTCAAATTGTGGCATAACATCTAGGGTCCTCAAAATAGTCTCGCTGTACAAGTTGAACAGATCCAGTGAAACGACGCATCCCTGTCTTACGCCACTTTCTATCTTTGTATATCTGCTGACTTTGTTACCTGTTCCTATTCTACACAGAGTAGGTGTAGAAGAGGTTTTTATACCAGACTAGCAGTATAGCCCTGTGTTGCTCAGGTGTAATGAAAGCTTTAAAACTAATCCATGGTCCTGGAGCTCAGACTCAGCCTAAAGAATATTTGTGTGAAGTTTGGTGAGAATCGATTAAAAATTGTGGATTTGTATAAAGAACATACAGACAGATAAACAGACACACTCACAAACATCTTGCCTTTTATATGTATATTTTTTCGATTTTCTGCACTATTGTAAGAACTGCAACCTTGAAACTTCTGAATATCGTTTCTTATGTCTTTGTCTATGAATGTATCAAATTTGATTAAAATCGAACCACTCCTTCTATAACCCGATTTTTTCAATTATCGATTTTTGATATTTATCAGGAGTACCTCGACACAAAACCTAGCTAAGAACAATTGCAGACACTTATAGTACAACTGTATAAATTTTCAAGAAAATCGGTTCAGCCGTTTCGGAGTCTATAGGTAACAGACACACAAAGTTCCATTTATAAATAAGTTTAGATTTCTTTCTCTTAGATAAGCTGCTATCTAAAACTAAAGACTCTTACCCAGCCTAACTTTTTCTTTTTCTCTTAAATGACCCCAGTTTGGGAGCTAACTATTTGCCCATAGATGAGACCCTAACAGGTGCTACTAGTCTGGATCATGGTGGACCTGGGAACAACAACAATTAAGAGGTGGTTCCACACTCCTCAAAACCTCCAATCTCCTGGTCAGATGTCCTGCTGCCAGGTGTAGTTCATTGTCATACCAAGGACAGGCACTGCTTAACTGCAGAAAGTATATCACTGTTCAACACACATGTGAATCCCAGCATTCAATAGCAAAGACTACCTTGCTTATGGAGTCTGAAAATTACCCTTTCAATTTTCTTAGGACCTTGCCAATGTGATATTAGCCGAAGTCGTGCAATTGTTATAAAGGATCTGTATAATTTCATTAGGGTCTTTTTGTCAGCATCTCAGTCTGTGTGCGCTACAGCTCTCAGGAGTTGGACAGTTTAGTTGCATTTTGTTCTCAAAGGTTTAATGTGAGGAATAAAAGATAGTTTTAAATAAAAAATAATGCCTAGGAATTTGTGTTGATGGGTTATGGGTATTTCAGTATCTTAATATTAAGGCAAGGTGGTTGTGCATTTTGTGAATTTGGCAGAAATGCATGCATTTGGTTTTGTTATTTGAGATTTTGAATCCATTTTCCATCTTGATATCTTGATATATTGTTAAAGTCTTGTTGATATATTGTTAAAGTTTTCTTTCTACGGTAGTCATATTTTTGGAGCTGTAGTAAATTAGGAAGTCATTGACATACAGTGATCCATTAATTTCTGGGGAAACAGGTAGTTATTTTATTGACTTTAATTATAAATAGGATCAGTGATAGGATACTACCCTGAAGAACACCTATTTCTTGTGGTCTTGGATCAGAGAATGTATTGTTTACTTGTGTTTGGATAATTTGATCTTCTAAGAAATGTTTTATAAAGATTGGGAGTCCGACTCATAGGCTGAGATCTTTTGAGTATCCCATATGGTCATGCTCTGTCCTAGTCTTTTTCAAAATTAAAAAGACTGCAACCAGCTGTTCCTTTCTAATAAATGCTTAAAATGGGCTGGTTCAGCGATTCCCAAACTAGGGGAAATTTGAAGCTACCAGGAGGGAGAAAATAATTACACTACCTACTAAATAAAAAAATCTTATATGTTGTGTGCTTGCCAAAACTAACCCTGATATTGATACACTGGTGCCCAAGAAGCAACATCACCCTTCTCATTAATTTAATTCTGAAGTAGAAGAGCAAACAAAAGTTCTTTTATTTGTTACTAACCGCTCTCTATGGCTGTGCTTAGTTGTTACTAACTGTTCTCTATCCACTTTACTCTGTAACTATAAGTTTATCAGTATATTTATACATTTGAAAAATAAATTAGTAAATAGTCTCAGTGTGTTTTAACTGCACTTTCTCTCATACACATGAAGCGGGAAATCTGGATGGTTGAACAGGGTGTAGAGGGAAATAACAGAAATAAGTTTGGGAACCACTAGACTAGTTGGTCTATGGTGCTTTTTTGGCTTTAAAGCCTGTTTGAAGGTTTGAGAGGAGATTGTTTGATTCAAGGAACCACGTCAGTCTTAGACTGACCATTCTTTCAAAGGTTTTGCAACAACAGATGGTTAAAACAATAAGTCTGTAAGGGTTTGTGGGAGCTTTTGGCCTTTTGAGCCAAGGAATGGTTGTGGCTTGCTTCCATAAGGTAAAGATGTTGCCAGAGATCCAGATATTGTTGTGTATATTTAGGAGATATTCCAAGGATATTGTTGGGAGTTCTTTGAAGAAGGTGTAGTGGATTTTCATCTGTAGTGGCCGAGTTATTGGATTTGGAAATTGAGTTTTGGAGTTCGGTTAGGATGAAATGTTCATTATAGCTTTCAGTATTGTCAGAGGTGAATTTTATTATGTTCTTTTCTTCTTTGGATCTAATTTGATTAAATTTATTGGAGTAGTTTTTGGTTGGTTGATGTTTGATCAAAATTTTATGTGATTAGGTTGGCTATATACGTTTCCTTGTGGCAATTGTTTCCTTGAGTGAGGTGATTTATTGGAGTGTTGAAGTTTTTATTTGACATTTTCTTTATAAAATTCCAAATCATTTTGAGGTTAGTATTGCAATTTATTTTTGAGATAAAGTTTCTCCAAGAGGATCTTTTGGCTTCTTTAATGGTATGTGGAGTTTTAGCTCTTTGTTGTTTGTATTTGATTAGATTTTCTGATGAAGGGTTCGTTTTGAATTTCCTGAGATTCTGTTCAACATCCTCTTATGTCTGTACTCTTCTGTGAACCATGGTTTGTTGTTTTTGAGATGTTGTGTTTTTGAGATATTGTGGTTTTGGGGATAGTTTTGTTAGCTATAGTAATGAGGGTGTTGGTAAAATGTATTACAGGTTTTTCTTGATTTGTATGTTTCTGGGATTAGTGTGGTAAGACATAGTTCTTTGTAGGACTGCCAATTTGTTTTTGTTTTTTTTTTAAATTCTATTGTGGGAGTATTGAGATTGTGGTTCTGAATTTTCTATTATTGAACAGTGGTCACTGCCACAGGGATCTTTTATACCTACCAGTAATATTTTAGAAAGATTGATGGTCACTAAGTGTTAGATCTATAGCAGAGAATGTACCTGAAAAATGGATCAATGTGAGTTAGAGATTTCCAATTGTGGAGGGATAGATTGTTGTTATTGATTTTTTTTTTCCCCCAAGAGTCTGGCCTCTTTTGTTCACTGTTTTACTTCCCCATATTATATTATGACAATTAAAGTCTCCCATTAAGATAAACGGTTCAGGGAGTTTTATTAAATTGTTTGTCTCTTTTTTCATTTATGGGGTCATGAGGTGTGATGTATTGTGAGCAAATGGAGACAGTTTTGTGTAAAGTTGCTGAAATTGCAATTGCTCATAAGCAAGGATTGTTGTTGATTTTTCCGGGGGGGGGGGATACACCCCCTGAAGCTCTCAGTCCAGTATCGTGTATATAATCACATTGCTCAAAGTCTTTCATATGTTTTGTCATTGTTATTTTTTTTTTTAAGCTTTCATGGAGGCATATGGATTTAGTTCACGTATAAATAGAAGTAGCTCATTGTAATTTGCCTTCTAGCCACGACAGCTCCATTGGATAATTTTATGAGTCATGGTTTTTTAGTCTTTGTTGTATGATTGAAGTTTATTATTCTGGTGTAGTTTTGGTTGGATTCATTTATTTCCATGGTTTCTACATTTTTAGATCTGGTTTTGCTGGGGCCTTTTGGATATTTAGGGTTTTTCTGCATTGAAGGATATTTCTCAATCTCCATTAGTTCAAATTAGTAGATAGACTAAACTATCGCCCGGTTCACACTGCACCCACATCTATTGAACAGGTGAAGAGGCTCAACCCTTGTTCCCTGTTTAGGATGTGGTTTCTGGCTTTCTCTTTTCCAATCTTTTCACTCTTTTCTTTTTTTTTCAATTGGAGTAGATAGACTAAACTATCACCCGGTTCACACTCCACCCACAACTATTGAACAGGTGAAGAGGCTCATCCCTTGTTCCCTGTTTAGGATGTGGTTTCCGGCTTTCTCTTTTCCAATCTTTTCACTCTTACATAGGCCCCTGCACATCAGTAGTGTTATCGCCTTGCTCAGGGTGATATGATTAAAAAAGAAAAAAAAAAAATATTTATATTGGCAAGGTTCTTGTTCTGTCTGCTATATTCCTGGAAGATCTTTCTTTTGGAGTTAGCGATTGGATTTCAGTGTTATCTACTTTTGTGGGGAGATTCATTAAGTTCGGTAGTGGTAGTATGGCTGCTTTGGGTTTTTGTTGTTTGTTTTCGTTTTCAGTTTTATTAGTTTGGAGTTAGAAGTTGTTCTTTAGAAATGGTTCAACATGGAGATTGGTTGCTAGATTGGCTAAGCTTTCTTTTAGTGATTCTATTAATGTTTTGAGTTCTTTTATTAAGTTTATCATTTAATGGGCCATTGCTTGGGTTTGAATTGGGTTGCTGGTGAGTTTGGTTATGTTGACATGACTTCGTAGCAATAACAAAGTCTTCCAAAATTTTTCTTGCTACTGAGACATGATTGACCGGACAGAAGATTATTTACCAGTGGGTTGCCAACCTAGGCTATAGAACCCAATATGTCCTGCTATTTAACCCATAGCTAGAGATAGAAGTGATGGTTTATGTTATTATTATTATTATATTACATACTAATTAAAGGGGGACCAGTTTATTACTTCATAACAATAGAAAACTGATCCCCCACTTTATGCCCAGTAGACGCTTCACTTGTGTTTCCAACTATTATGTTTAGTTAGATAATTGCCATATGTGATACACGCTTAAGCAATCATGTCTCTCTTGAGACATGACCAAATGGGCAAAAGATTTTCCCACAGTAGGTTGCCATTACTTTCTGCGGTAGACTGGTTGATAAACAAGGCTGTAGAACCCGATTTATCCTGCAATTTGATCCATAGCTGGAGGGAGCAAAGATGGATTAATACTTTTCCCAAGAGTATTTGCATGTAAGGGAATGCAACAAATTCAACTAGAATCTTATAAAAAATGAAGAATTACCAGATTTTTTTTTCTATCTCAAACTTGCATTCATCCTCATTTCACAAATGTTGACAACACCGAATTTCTAATAACTTGAATTTTAACCCTCTCCCACAGGAAAAATATTTACCTGTGTATAGTCCAACCAGTTGTAAAAAATTTATTTTAACCTCTTACCCATGTATAAATGCAAAAGCCTATTTTTTTTATGTAAAAAAAAAAATTGAACATAAAAACTCACTATTAGAGTATTTACAGCATATGACTTGAGCATTCTATCACTTATATTTGACTTTTCTGCTATTCCTTTATTTTCTATGTTCATTTGGTCTACCCAATCCTGCAGAAGTTTTTCTTTTTAAAATTTGCTCACCCTTCAATTAAGGGTGTTTTTATATTCATCAATTGCACCCTCGTAATATTTTGTAGATTTGTTAGCTTTAATAGGGATTTTATATGCTCCTTCAACTCTTCGGAAGTCTCTCTTCAACTTTACTTGCAAACCATTATCACGTCTTATGAAACAGGTCCCTTTTGAACATAAATTGCTAATCATTTGATCAATATATCCCATGACTATTGAGTTGTAGAGACACTACAAGTCCAGATTCGGATATCCTGCGATTCATTGGAGTCATACAGCTGCCACGAGTCCCCATCCAGATATCCCGCGATTCATTGGAGTCATACAGCTGCCACGCGTCCCCATCCAGATATCCCACGATTCATTAGATGCGTAGGGGTACCAGAGAAGCGTGTGTGTGTCTGAGCGCGTTCCTAGCCTTTCAAAGAATGCTTCTCTGCCATTCTGAAGATGTGATTTTGATCTCAAAATATTAATGTACAATAAATAATACCCACAAATTTCTTTACCTTCCTTTATTTTACTCAAAGCATCGTGTCAGCCTTCAAGACATAACCATCTATATATATAGGAAAATGGCCAAGTGGTTAGAATGTTCACTTTCTGACCATGAAGCTTGGGTTCAAATCTTGCCAAGGTGACTTCTTGATATTATGGGTCTAGAGGAGGCAATTCCAACATGCGAAAGTGTCTAAAAACCATACCATGGGTTAACCTAAGCATTCTAAGTGAAATTGGGTAGATGGCTCATTGAGGAGCCATTGACAGTTAAGCTAGATCGAAGCCACAAGTCATCGTGACCTAGGGTTTAAGTGTCCTGGCTTTGTTTAGCCTGCTGTTTAGGTTAGATAACGCGCTCTCTCCCAGAAACTGTAACTAAGGTCTGTACAGCATAGTTGCAGTATAAACTACAGTTGAGCTCTGTGGGTGTTTAATAGAGCTAAGTGTGGCTGAGCAGGCATCTACAATGGGGTTAGCTAGTCTCTCCGCTAGACGGGTATCCTTGAATACGAGTGGCTAGCTATTATATATACATACATACACACAATTCATGCTAGAATGGGGTTCTCTTGGTGTCTCTTTTCCAGGCCGCATTATTTTGTGTAAAGGCTGGCTGTAATCTCAACTTCCTTAACTCATCTTTGATAAGCTGGGTCCATGTTTTATCATATCTCATTGAACCATCATGAAATATTGGAGCAAGTTTTACAGCTCTATTCCCTTACTAACCCCAACCAGTTTAGGAGACTGGAAACTGTTTTTATAGAGTCACCATCTCTAGAAAGATTACCTACAAAAGGTTATAGAGTTCAGCCGACCCTTTTCTACACAGCGTAGGTGTAGAGCTTTTTTATTTCAGAGATTCCTTTCTCTTAGACAAGTTGTTACCCAAAACTAAAAACTCTTACCCAGCCTAAATAGTTCAACATCATACTTAGGATGTTTGCGTGTGTGTTTAACTCAAATTGCTCCATGTATAAGTTTCAACATCTTATATAACCAAACATGTACCTGAGGAGTTAGTGTTACAGTCATGAAAATCAGATTCAAGTACCATAATTAATTAGTCCTGGTGACAATTTCTTCATAATATCGCTCGACGAGATGATCAGTATGTTTAGCACCACCAGGAAGTGTTTTAAAGTTACACCATGGGCTGATCAGTCATAAACAGGAAATTACATACACAAAACTGTTAAGACAACATCAAAGGCTGAGCCAAAATGAACTGACAAGTCAATGTAGTCAAGGATTTGAGATTACCAGTCTTGTTCAACCACAGATCATGCCTAGACAATGCATACACCATATGTTGGTTCTCTCTCTCTATCTAGATATATATATATATTACAAGATAAACGAAACTTGTTATAAATAACCGAGAATTTGAAATGATTTGTTTGAACATTATATTTGATTGATACTCATATTTAAGTAGATATTCTGTTTATAATCAAACAGTATTATATATTTATTTCTACCGGCTTGATTATTTACAATAAATATTTGTTATGAAAATGCGTCATTTGGCAGGATTTGAACCTGCAACCCCTATCCACATAGAGAAAGCCACCAAGTGATCTGGTTGAGAGGTTTAAGATGCGCCAGATCACTTAGTGGCTTCACCTATGTGGATAGAGGTTGCAGTTTCAAATCTGACATACATTTTCGTAACAAATATTTATTGCAAAAATCATGCAGCAGAAATAAATATATAATACTGTTTGATTATATGGCAGTCCAACTCACTTATAGATAATGTGAAATATCACGAATCTGGTCATGGTGATATAACCTCTGCAGGGTATACTAACCAAACTCAACACTGCTTAACTAATAACTGAAGAGGAACTGGTTTCTCCAATATCATTTGCATATATATATATATATATATATATATATATATATAGGAAAGAATATTAATAAAAAGTTTTGAATTTAAAAATGTACTTTTTTTGAACAGTATTTGTTTATTTTTATTATTATATTTTATATTTCAGACCGCCCTCGGTACTTCATCAGAAAAAACTGATTTTTAAATTTGAATTAGAAACGTATTTCACGATAGCGTTCGAATATTTTTTATACTCCCCAATTGCAGCCCATTTTAATCAACCTGATCATACTTTAGAAAATTGCAAATGTTTACTAATAGACTCCAATTTTAGTTCTACATACACACGCAGAAAGAAAGAAACATACTGGATTTTAAAATTAAATAGGGACTTAGGTGTGTTGAATCTTTACAAATATTTCAATAGCTAAAAAATTTTTTTCAGATATTCCAAGAAATTTTTATCTAAAACAAACAGACTTTCTCTACGGACGTGCCACATGTTGTGAAAAAACACACCACGTGATGTAAACAAAAAAAATATTCGAACGCTATCGTGAAATACGTTTCTAATTCAAATTTAAAAATCAGTTGTTTCTGATGAAGGACCGAGGGCGGTCTGAAATATAAAATATAATAATAAAAATAAACAAATACTGTTAAAAAAAAGTACATTTTTAAATTCAAAACTTTTTATTAATATTCTTTTCTTTCCTATACATATTAAGACAGTATACGTGGATGATCATCACTATATATATATATATATATATGGTGCTGCTGCTTATCTGAATTAACTTGATCCATATATTTTCTACAGTTTATCAACCTTTTGCAAATTATTTAAAGCCAGAAAACATTTTTAGATTGTAAGACCTTTATTTTTAATTTTAGATAAAGGTTTTGTGATACAACTCTTACTAATCCATAGCTGAAGAGCTGGATTTATATCTAAATAGAATTTGATAAGAAATTACAAAGCTATATAAAGTGGCGGATCAATTCTATATCATAGTCAATAAACTGATCCCTTACTTTGTGGTCATAGTAATTTCTATACATTTATATTCCAGAGAATGTAAATAATTCTAAAAGACATTCTTGTGTAGCTAATCAGCATTTGATTGATTGATTGATTCATTCATTCATTTTCTATGGCTTATCAATCCTTTGCAGGTTATTTAAAGTCAGAAAGTAATTTTAGATTCTAAGATTTTTTTTTTTAGATAATAATGGTTTATTGATACAAATCTTACTAATTAACTCATTCCAAAGGGTATTTGAACATAACAAACCCAACAGGAATTGAAACTCTGCTCTCCAATTAACAATTCCAGGCTGTTATCCATTATACCACTTGCACATCCAAGCAGTCACTAACCTGGCTGCTGACAAAGCTCCACATTGCTTAACTAGTGATTGTACAAGAACTGGTGTTTCAATGTGATGTGACCAGAAGCCACCTTCTCTGAATGAATAGTTTCATTTATATAAGTAACAAACAGCCCCATTTTACATTTTAGGAAAATGATTTAATTATTATTTTTTATACAACTCCTCAACCTTTTGTGGGTTATTTAAACTCATAGCATGTTTCAGATTGTAATAATTCCTTTTTTTTTTTTTTTGAGTGAATATTGCCTTAATAACAATTTTCCCCCAGATACAAGTCCTACTATTTAAGCCATAGCTGAAAGGGAGGGGATGAATGCATACTTTTCTCAAAGGCATTTGCACACAAGTGAATGTAACGAACTTGACTGGAATTCAAACTCAGCTCTTTTTCATTTCGAGCCACAATCCATTACACCGCCTGTGACACACAAGACCAACCTTTGGGGTTGGCTACCCAACTCAACGAACTTTCAAGAGAGAAACTAATTATAATTAAGAAATATTTTTTTAATGCATGTTTCTATGATTTTTTTTTTCATGATGTCACAAATAGGATTCATTAAAAGAGATTAAAATCTGATTTGCTTCACCAATTAAATTTTTACAGTGACAAAGTTTTACATTAAATTTACACAAGTTCTGCTTGTTTTAATTTGTAAACTCGCTAGTATCATCCAAGGAAAACAAGAAAATGAGAGATTATGGTGCACCAATGATCCAAAGAGAATCGACCCTCTTTCAAGTGTTTTTTATTTTTCATTCATGCATTCAAAATCCTGGGCTTAAAAACACTAAATCAACACGAATGGAAATTGCTCCGCTATCTGTCCCCAAATAGCGAAAATGGTGACTGTAAAGTTTTAAAATATTCTATTTTTATGTGTGTAAGTGTTAACAAAATAAAATAAAACCTTATTAAACAGAGGGAGGACAAAAAAGGACCGCCAATAGGCCAGGTATTGTGTAAACAAGATTCTCTTTCCTAAATCACCGTTTCGTCATGTGACCAAAACTACAGAAGTTGATTGGCTGTAAAACTTAAAAATTCGCCCCCAACCTTCCTTTTTTTTTTTTTTTTTTAATATAAAACCCCAAAAGATAAATCACACATTTTAGGTGTTTTATAAAAATTGAAGACTCAATCTTCGTTCCTTGATAAGTTAGCGGATATTTTTTTTTAAACGATTGCTTCCCAAAAATAAGTAAGCATTCCTACTGTTTAAAGAGTTCAACACCAACAGACATTCATTTTTTGTTGACCCATTAAACAGCCACACTTTTTTTTTTTTTAACAAAGCTCGTATTGAGAAAAACGAAAAAGCCAACCGGATACATCGATCGATTGAGCGAATCGAATTTGGAATTATGTACTTGACTATGTTGAGTAGAAAAGGTGATGATCGCAATGCAAATATACATAAATTAATAAAAAAAAATGTACGCCGTAAAACAATTTAGAGAGCTTAATGGCTATCGATTTTTTTTACCTTAGTTTTTTTTTTCCCACTTTAAATGAATATAAAGTGAAAGAAAAAAAAGCAAATGTATGATCATAAATAAATTTTCAAAAATAGTCTGATAAAACCATATTTTTCAACAACATCTAAATAATTTTAAGAACTACCATCTATTTAAGGATAAGTTTATACAAATGGCGGTTGTATTAAATTAAAAGGTGAAAAAAAATAATAACTGTATATTGCAATGGATTTAAGGCAGAGAAACAAACACCCTATTACACAAACATTTAATAAAATCCGTACCATTATTACGAGAATATGGACAAGACCATTAAACAAAAAACATAAGAAATTTTAGAGGGTTAAAAATATCTACAAAAAAAAAAATAAATAAAAACGCATTTTTAAAAGTGTGGAAGGGACAGATGACTCCTTAAAAATATGCTTATACAAAGAGTTACCTATTTATTTTTTTCGTATAAATACAGATGAACAAAAACAGAAATGCACTTACAAAAAAAAAAAAATATCAATGATTGAAAAAAAAAAAAAAAAAAAAAAGTAACCAAATTAATTACATTATCAAAATTAAATTAAATCACAAAATAATAAATAAATAAATTTCTTAGTGAAAAATAAAGAAAAAATTTTTAAAAATGTGTAGGTGTTCTTACAAAAATGGTGTACTCGGAGGTTTAACCCAGAAGAAAAAAAAAAAATATATATATATATATATATAAGCATATTTATTTTAGGAAATTAGAAGTTACAGAGTAGAAAGCACTCACTTGACTTGTCTTCTGTACGGAAAATACGTCTATCGTTAGATTTTTTTCCCCCTCTTTTAAGAGATGGCCTTGTCATTTTAAAACGAGTCGAGATATTTGAAACACGTGAAGGGACGTAATTTATATGTAAAAATGGTCGGATATTTTGAGGAATACGAAATAACGGAACGATCGTTTCCTTAGAGAGAATATTTAGAAAAGAAAAAGTATGTTTGATATTTGTGAATAGCAAGAGAACACAAAAAAATAATTCCAGATAGTTTTATAGATGAATCATAAAAACAAACTGAAAACACTAAGGCACTTTAATCATTCAAACTGTTTTAAAAGATGAGCATTTTACATTTTTTGACACAATGAAAACCTAGAAAATACGTGATTTTTTTTTTTTAAAAAAGACGTCAAATGGAAAAATTGTCTTCTCTCTTTTTTTAAGTTTTAAACGGGTAACCACTTAATGCACATTGAAGAAAAAAAGAATATTAAAAATATTTAAAGTTGATCTACACTAGTTTTAAGGACAAGTTGAATTTCTGAACTAATTTTTAAGAATGGTAAATTTTTAAATATTCCTTTTGTAGGATTTAAAAATAAAATTATTTATAAACAATAGACATATTTAATAATCAACATCGAAATTAAAATGTAAGATAACAACAAAAAAAAAACGTCAATGCATCATAAATTAGAGAGAAAGGACATTTTTTTTTTATGAATCACGTAAAAATATAAAACTACTCGACCGTATACGTTAAAAACTAAGAAACAAAATCGACATAGATTTGTTTTTTGTTTTTCTATTAAAACAAAATAATGGTTAAAATTTTTAAAAAATCAATAAAAAACAGACAACCTAACCCCTTACATATCATATATATAATATATACTATATTTTAAATTTGGTAATAGCTAATAAATTTAAGAAAAGGACTAAAAGGAAAAAATATCATGGAAACTATGAAAAAGAAACTAGAACAGATCTTTTTTTTTTTTTTTTTTCTGCTTGAGTACTTTTTTAAAAAATCGTACCTAGAAACGTGCGTCCTCCCCGCGAACAGGTAGCAGAAGGGACTGCAGTAGGATCTTGGTTTAAAGGAGTCCGTGTAGGAGAAGAAACCAAATTCCCACAACAACAATAACAACAGCGGGGAAACCACAAACTAAAAATTTCGCGGAAAAAGCACATGTATTCCAATACGCATGCGCGCTCGGTGATCTCCGCCTGATTACAGTTTTCGAGCCGCATTTTCGTATCCATTCAAAATTTACTTAGGAAACCCTAGTTTTTTTTTTTTGTATATATATTTTATTATAGTCAAGTCAACTTTTTTTCTACATAGTTAAAGTAAATTCTACACACACTAAAAAGAATATAGACTGACTGCTTTAGTTCCCTAACAATGAACACATAACACTAATGAACACATAACACTATCACAAACAAAAACGTTATTTAAGCTTGTCAAAACCAAAAATAAAATCAGTGTTTTCCTTTTTTCAAACTAAATTCAAGATTCAAGAGCCACTCAATATAGAGAATTACTGTTGAAATGGTAATGATGAATGAGGTATGGGATATAAATGGAGAAGAATTTGGTAGGAAATGAAGAATAATTAAGATAAAGAGAAAAAATAGCAATCTGACCCTTCAGTTTTATGATGTCAATATTGATGTGTTCAAGTGTAGGAAGCTCAATCATGCTTATTAAATTGGCCTTGTGCCAAACATAACTGAACTACCCACATTTTAAAATTATCAGAAGGATGAAAGATAAAACTGTTTCATATGTATAAATAAATAGAAATTTATTTATTGAACAGCATAACATCAAATTGTATGTATGAAATTATTAAACTGTGAAAAGGTTCTAAGAGAGAATGTAATAAAGAGTTTTTATAGAATTAAGAATTTGTTTGTTTTAGTGAAATGTGATTTGTACAAAAAAGATAAGTTCATGTTTTCGCTGTGTGTATCAACAAAGTAGTAGTAATGTCTTGTTCCAGTGAAGAGTATATAGAATTCAGAGTTCATTTGTTTTAGCAAAATGTGATTTGTGCAAATAAATATAAGTCTATATTTTCACTGTGTATATCAACAAAGTAGAAGTAATATCTTGTTCCTCTCTTTCGTTTTGTGTATGGCTAGTAGGGGAAGAGGAAGAAGAAGACATAAAGAAAACAGCATGAGAGAGAAAGTGAGAGAGAGTGAATGTAGATCGTCGGGTCAATCTGACTATTGCCACATTGTGTCCTCTTGGTTTTCTGCTCCCCCGCCTCTCTGACTGACCAACCGAAAATGTACACACATTTTTATGTGGGAAGACATATGACAGATTCATTGAAAGTTCAATTTGTTGTTTTCTGTACATCACTCTCTTTTCATTGGTTAATAAATATTTTATACTTGCTCACAAAATTTTCCTTGATCTTTTTTCTCAGCACAGAAGCAATCTTTTGTCCTATTGGTCAAAAAATAGATTTCACACTGTCTTGTGAATTTGCAAACAGTGAAGAAAAGAGAGTTATTTTTATTTTATACTCACCACACCAGAAAGCACCCATGCAGGTGACCATGCCACAAAAGGGCAATTTCTGGAAAAAAAAAATGAATGAAATTCACTTCTTATATTTTGAACACAGAGAAAATGAGAGTTATTTAATTCCTTAAAATTTGTGTAGATTTCGAATCAGTATAAAAACGATTGGTGCACTCAAAATATCAGTTGGGTCCACAGTTTTCTTGATGCAATTGTGTACAATGCCCAATTCAAATAAAACGCCTTTTTCTTGCTAACACACACAAAATTATCACTTTGAACTCTTACTTTAACAGGTTAATATTTCGTAACCTCAACACAATGTGGATTGAACATTGAATAATGAACATTTTTCATTCCTTCATACAAGGAACTCTAAGATCAATTTAATTGCATCTTTGTAAAAATTCAGTCTATGGGACGCAACTCATTCTTTACTAAATCCTGCTGTACTAATACGTGCCTCATTTTTCAACTACTAAAATGTATGCATTATTGAAAATATTTTTCTACTTTATTCATGTTCTTCAAGTTATAAGGTTGTTGGTAACTCGTTTATTGTAAAAATAAATAAAAATAAATAAAAATAAAAAAAAATAAAAATAAAAATAAAAAAATAAATAAAAATAAAAAAAAATAAAAATAAAAAAAAATAAATAAAAATAAATAAAAATAAAAAAAAATAAAAATAAAAATAAAAAAAAATAAATAAAAATAAATGAGGACCAACAACAAAAAAAAAAATGTAAAAATTTGAACTGACGAAACTAAAGAATGGATATCGTCTGAATATTGGCCATGGAAATAGTCATAACCATGCAACATTGCATCTGTGGGAAAGGGGCTGCAGAGTGGAGGGTAAGTCTTACCCCACAAGATCATAGAAACGATTTTTAACTCTATCAATCCTGGAAAGTGAGGACTGAGCAGCTCCAGTCAAATTTGAAGTTTGGTCATTGGAGCATCCTTTAGGAAGCTAGTCAGACAGAACTATTCAGCACTTTCTTGTATATAGGAGGAGCAGACAGTAATTGAGAATAAATTATAAAATAAAGAAAATGAGCAAAAAATCAATCATTTTTGTCAGTAGATACTATCATATATATTATTACATGGAAAAATGTGTGCATGAAAAGTAATATTTTTAAGATCTGGAAAAGAACAGGACAAGTTATTAAACCTGGAAAAGTAAAGGACAAGATATATTTTTAGCTGCAATATTCTAAGTAAGAAATTTCCTATGTTTTAGTTCACTAGAATATCTTGTCCTATTTTTTCCAGGTTTAATATAATCTTAAGAATATTACTTTTTATGCTTGCATTGTTCCATGATTTTTCCAGACATTGTTATTAATTTAATATAAATTTAATGCTGAAAACTGCATTCAAAAATATTAAATAGGAAAAAATTTATATGTGATTAATTAAAAAAAAATAAAAAATTGATTATTTATGATTAATTCTAATAATCAATTCTGATAAAATGGTAAATGATAAGCAAAATTTAATTGGCAAAAATGATAAAAGATATCATCAGAATTTAAATGTTGAAAACTGCATGCAAAAATATTAAAACAGGAAAAAGTTATAAAGAATAAGATTTATGATTAGAAGCGTTAGTCACTCATTCACTTATTGACTTATGTAGTTAGACTCCCTTTTTGGACTTCACAGATTTTGATGTAACTTTTTTTATACTGAACCAAAATTCAATTTTTTTTTTTTCAAAATGTAGCTAAGGAGTATCTGTAAACTGTTTGAAATTTGGTTATGAACTGAATTAGTGGTGAAACTTGAAAGTTGCCTAGATTCACTCAATGTCGGACTTAAGAACATATTCAACCACTTATAGAAGAGATATTTGATCCAACAAATATCTCTTCTCTTTTCTTTTTTTTTTTTTTTCAATTGGAGTAGATAGACTAAACTATCGCCCGGTTCTCACTCCATCCACGTCTATTGAACAGGTGAAGAGGCTCATCGCTTGTTCCCTGTTTAGGATGTGGTTTCCGGTTTTCTCTTTTCCAATCTTTTCACTCTTATGTAGCCCCCTGCACATCAGTGGCATTACTGCCTTGCTCAGGGTGATAAGATTAAAAACAAAAATAAATAAAAATATTCTCTTCTCACATTTCCCTTCTCCTTCCTTCACAACAATCTCGCCCAGTAATTCTCTACTTTGAGAGGCTCTTGGGCTATGTATTAAGTGAACTAACAATAAAAAAATGATGTTACTCAGTAGAAAACTAAATCTGTCCTCAGTAGTCAGTCAATTAAGTCCCATACATGATACACACTTAGGCAATCATGTCTTGAAAGAGACATCACTGACTGGGCAGAAAATTTTTCCACAGTAGGTTTCCATTACTTTCTGCATTAGACCATTTGCCATCCAAGGCTACAGAACTCAATCTGTTCTACTATTTAACTCTTAGCTGGAGGAAAAGATTTTCCCACAATATATTGCCATTACTTTCTGCAGTAGACTGGTTACCAATCAAGGCTATAGAACTCAATCTGTCCTGCTATATAACTCATAGCTGGAGGGAGAAGCGAGGGATTAATACCTTTCCCAAGGGTATTTGCACACAAGTGAATGCAATGAATTCAACTGGAATTCAAACTCGGCTTTTCGATTTCTCATTCCAAGCCAATATCCACTGCACAACAATAGACCATGTAATAATTTTGAACTTTATCAAGGTGAGAATTGAACACCTTCATCCCAGACAGTGACAATACCCTATTTTTGGTCTAATCTAACTATTGTAGCAATAAAGCATTAGTTCACTTAATTCAACAAATATCTACAGTATTTACATTATTCGGACTATTGTCCTCATCTTTGTTGCCAATTGTATGATGTTTCAGCCGTTGTACACTCTGGCCTTCTTCAGGTGCTAGGAATTTTGAAATGAACCCTTTATTATAAACACTAATTTGACTCTTAGATTTGTGTGTTCAATACCAGGCTACAGAAGTGGTGAACAAGTAACTTGATGGGTTAGAGGGAGATAACTCATGACTTCCAACCAAGGCTTTATGCAAGGAATGAGGATGATATACCCCAGTGATCGTAATAAAAGGTTCGGTTTGAAATTCCTAGCACCTGAAGAAAGCTGGAGCATACAACAGCCGAAACATCATACAAATGGCAACAAAGATGAGGACAATAGTCCGAATAATGTAAATACTGCAGAGAAAACCAATTATGTACACCAAGATTGTAATATGAGCTTTAGTTTAAAAAAAATAATGGTTACCGAGACAGATTTATGAGTCCCAAAAATTCATACATGTTTTCAAGGACAAAGTGGATAAAAGCATTGGTTGGATCCAGTAATTTGACCCAAAGAGTTGTGAGTTCAATACCTGGTGACAGTAGTGGCTGATAAAAAATTAGTGTTGAGTTAAATGGAGGTAATCAATGCGTCCAAAGATGGAATGACTCATGGAACGAGTGACTGAAATGAAGGGTTTGTTTCAAAATTTCACTCACCTGAAGAAGATTGGAGTGTACAATGACTGAGTCTTTCGAAGTGTGTGCTATTGACTTTTCACACTGAAGTAAGAAAGGGCTGTGGATGCTTCACACAAAAAACACACCCACACAGGCAAGTCATTCAGATACAGTCATTCACAATTTTCTTTGTATATGTAAGGAGAAAAATCTTAAACTTTCCTTTTGTTATTTTGTGTTATGACCAAAGGGCCATAGAAAGATAACACAAACTCAGATATAAGGTTGAATAGTATATTCTCGGAAAACATAGTACAAAAGTAAACGTAGACTGGAGATTACTTTCTCTCGCAAGCATCCTGACTCACTCATTCATTCACTCTGTGGCTACTACTCAGTCACTATTCACTCAGAGTTGGTAGCCATATTATAAAGGTGTGGACAAGTTTATTTATAGTAGGTCCCCACAATATCCCCTTCCAAAGCCTTTTACTCTGTAAAAGGGTTTATTATTGTCCTGAAATTTAATCTCTTTTCTTTTTGGGATTGATTGTTAAAGGCTGGTAAATTTTCTCTTTCTCCCCGACCTTTGTTGTTCGGGTGTATGTTGTGGGGGCTCAAGGTCAAATGTGTCATAAATGATCTTGATGGGAGTGTTATGACCGAAGGGTCATAGAAAGATAACACAGACTCGGATATAAGGTTGAATAATATATTCTCAGGAAACGTAGTACAAAGGTAAACATGGACAGGAGAGTACTTTCTCTCACATCTGTCCTGACTCACTCATTCACTCACTCTGTGGCTACTACTCAGTCACTCCTCACTCAGAGTTGGTAGCCATATTATAAAGGTGTGGACAAGTCTATCTGTAGGTAGGTCCCCACAATATTTTGTTTAATAAATTTTCTCTTGCATTGAAAAATCAATCGGTCACTGTTATTTTGTGCACATACATTTTAACCACCGTTATTTCCTTGTAAGAAATTTTATAACTTCATTAGTGAAGTAGAAAACAACACCCAAAATGTTCTTTTGAGTGTCTAATAAAAAATTAAGCTGGATAGAGAGGAAGTGTTTGTGAAAACAGGAATGACAATTGATAAACTCAAAAATCTCGTTTTGTAAAGGGATACAGTCAAAGTTCCCACCTTGTTAATGTTCTGACCTTTTAGGCTTTGAGAAGTCATTCATAATAAAACTAAACTTCTTTCCATTAATTATCTGAGAGTCTCTTCTCTGCCCTTCATCAGCATGGCTGATGCTAACCTCCAGGGAAGTGACCTGTTGCGACTTCTTGGGCTAATGTTCTCAGCCGACATGATGGGGGAAAGACTATATTGAATCCACTGCTAGGTCAGCTGCAAAAAATGTTGGTCCACTGCGTTATGCGAGACAATTTTTCTCTCCAGAATCTATCATGTATATCTACCATTTTAACACATGAATCAATAATTCCTGGACCTGACTTATAGATGGCACCACTAAGAAAAGATCTATATGATTTTTATGTAATAAGAAATAGAAAAAGGTAAAGAAAGAGGAAATGAAAAAGAAAAAGAAAGAGGAAAAGAAAAAGGAAAAGAAAGAGAAAAAGAAAGAGGAAAAGAAAGAGGAAATGAAAAGATAAAGAAGAAATAAAAAGTGAAGATTTTTATTTTCCTCTTCACTTTCTACTCCTTCTGTATCTTTCCTTTTCCTCTTTCTTTTCCTCTTTCTTTTTCTCTTTCTTTTCCTTTTTCTTTTCCTCTTTCTTTTTCTTTTTCTTTTCCTCTTTCTTTTCCTCTTTCTTTATAGAAGTACAATTCTTTTAAAAAAAAGAACAAAAAAAAAGAAAAAAAATGACAAATGCTTTGAGTCCAAACACTGCAAACTGATGTCAACAACTGTCTACAATTCCCTACTGGCCAAAATTTAAAATTTCTCTCTTAGCCACTTCCATTGGCTCTTCCCTCTCTACATTTTCTCACTTATTTTCCTCTTCACTTTCTACTCCTTCTGTATCTTTCCTTTTCCTCTTTCTTTTCCTCTTTCTTTTCCTCTTTCTTTTTCTCTTTCTTTTCCTCTTTCTTTTTCTTTTTCTTTTCCTCTTTCTTTTCCTCTTTCTTTATAGAAGTACAATTCTTTTAAAAAAAAGAACAAAAAAAAAAGAAAAAAATGACAAATGCTTTGAGTCCAAACACTGCAAACTGATGTCAACATCTGTCTACAATTCCCTACTGGCCAAAATTTAAAATTTCTCTCTTAGCCACTTCCATTGGCTCTTCCCTCTCTACATTTTCTCACTTATTTTCCTCTTCACTTTCTACTCCTTCTGTATCTTTCCTTTTCCTCTTTCTTTTCCTCTTTCTTTTCCTTTCTTTCTTTTCCTTTTTCTTTTCCTCTTTCTTTTCCTCTTTCTTTTTCTCTTTCTTTTCCTCTTTCTTTTCCTCTTTCTTTATAGAAGTACAATTCTTTTAAAAAAAAGAACAAAAAAAAAAGAAAAAAATGACAAATGCTTTGAGTCCAAACACTGCAAACTGATGTCAACATCTGTCTACAATTCCCTACTGGCCAAAATTTAAAATTTCTCTCTTAGCCACTTCCATTGGCTCTTCCCTCTCTACATTTTCTCACTTATTTTCCTCTTCACTTTCTACTCCTTCTGTATCTTTCCTTTTCCTCTTTCTTTTCCTCTTTCTTTTCCTCTTTCTTTTTCTCTTTCTTTTCCTTTTTCTTTTCCTCTTTCTTTTTCTCTTTCTTTTCCTCTTTCTTTTCCTCTTTCTTTTCCTCTTTCTTTATAGAAGTACAATTCTTTTTAAAAAAAAGAACAAAAAAAAAAGAAAAAAATGACAAGTGCTTTGAGTCCAAACACTGCAAACTGATGTCAACATCTGTCTACAATTCCCTACTGGCCAAAATTTAAAATTTCTCTCTTAGCCACTTCCATTGGCTCTTCCCTCTCTACATTTTCTCACTTATTTTCCTCTTCACTTTCTACTCCTTCTGTATCTTTCCTTTTCCTCTTTCTTTTCCTCTTTCTTTTCCTCTTTCTTTTTCTCTTTCTTTTCCTTTTTCTTATCCTCTTTCTTTTTCTTTTTCTTTTCCTCTTTCTTTTCCTCTTTCTTTATAGAAGTACAATTCTTTTAAAAAAAAGAACAAAAAAAAATGAAAAAAATGACAAATGCTTTGAGTTCCAAACACTGCAAACTGATGTCAACATCTGTCTACAATTCCCTACTGGCCAAAATTTAAAATTTCTCTCTTAGCCACTTCCATTGGCTCTTCCCTCTCTACATTTTCTCACTTATTTTCCTCTTCACTTTCTACTCCTTCTGTATCTTTCCTTTTCCTCTTTCTTTTCCTCTTTCTTTTCCTCTTTCTTTTTCTTTCTTTCTTTTCCTCTTTCTTTTTCTTTCTTTCTTTTCCTCTTTCTTTTTCTCTTTCTTTATAGAAGTACAATTCTTTTAAAAAAAAGAACAAAAAAAAAAGAAAAAAATGACAAATGCTTTGAGTCCAAACACTGCAAACTGATGTCAACATCTGTCTACAATTCCCTACTGGCCAAAATTTAAAATTTCTCTCTTAGCCACTTCCATTGGCTCTTCCCTCTCTACATTTTCTCACTTATTTTCCTCTTCACTTTCTACTCCTTCTGTATCTTTCCTTTTCCTCTTTCTTTTCCTTTTTCTTTATAGATGTACAATTTGTTTTTAAAAAAAAAACGCCAAAGGATTTCAGCCCAGACACCATGTAACCGATGTCAATATGTATCTGCAATTCACTTCCAGCCAAAATTTAAAATGTTTCTCTCTCTTAGCTATTTCCATTGGCTCTTTCCTCTCTACATTTTCTCACTTATTTTCCTCTTTACTTTCTATTTCTTCAGTATTTTCCCCTTTCCTCTGTCTTTTCCTTTTCTTGATTTCTCATCTTGTTTTCCGATCTTTTCTTCCCGCTTTTTTTTCATGCTTTTTTCTGCCATTTTTAATTTCTTTTTACCTCGTACAAGTAATAAAAAATTCCAAAAGTAAAGGGAAGTGTTGTCTTTTAAATTTTTTTTAAAAACAAAACGTTTATTATCATCAGTATTAACTATCTGATGAGACATTGTTCTTTTAATGTCGAAACAAAATGTACAATTTTGTAGTAGCTTGTAGTTTGCACATGTTCTAATGTAATGATTATATATATACTAGCAGTATAGCCCGGCATTGCTCGGGTGTAATGAAAGCTTTAAAACTAATCCATAATCCTCTTTGGATGTTGGCACGAAAGACTAAAAAGCAATAGTTGTTTCCAGTTAAAGTGAAACCATAGACTGAAAGAAAAATGAATGGATGTAAGTCAAATTTTGATTTCCTGGTATCGATATCAAATAATTTTTTTTTGTTGTAAACTGAATTTTGAAGGCTAAATAAGTCCTCTGAGTAAATGGTATCATGGCTGAGACTAAGAACTACAATTATAACTACTTAGAGCCAAACCCGAAGCAAAAACTAAAATAAAAGGGCTGAAAAAATACAGACACAGAGGCAGATAAACAGACACACACACAAACATCTTGCCTTTTATATATATATATATATATATATATTATCGATTTTCTGCACTATTGTAAGAACTGCAACCTTGAAACTTCTGAATATCATTTCTTATGTCTTTGTCTATGAGTGTATCAAATTTGATTAAAATCAGACCACTCCTTCTATAACCTGATTTTTCGATTATTGATTTTCGATATTTATCATGAGTACCTCGACACAAAACCTAGCTAAGAACACTTGCAGAGGCTTATAGTACAACTGTGTAAATTATCAAGAAAATTGGTTCAGTCGTTTCGGAGTCTATAGGTAATGGACACATACACACACAGACACACACACACACACACACTCACACATAAAGTTCCATTTATAAATAAATTTATATATATATATATATATATATACACATATATATAACCACAAACTTGTTTGCCTGATTGTTATGTCGCCAAGTATAAATGAATAACTCAACAACAGAATCAGAATATAAGTTGTATTCCGTGGAAAGATGGTTAGTATGTACAGAAGTGATTAGTAATATTTACAATAGAAAGATACAAGAGTCCAATCCGTCGTAAGACGTGTGTATATGTGATTACTTCCGGTACGCCACCGGAAGTGTGACTAACTCTTCACTGACTCACACTGACTCTTCAGTAACTCATTAGAGACTCTCAAGTGACTCTCTACGACTCTCCTGTAGAGAATCCACCATTGCTATATATAGCAATGGGAACAGTAGTCAAATAGGAGCGGCGCCCTAACACTGATGTAAACCTTATATACGTATATACACTAGAACTCATTTTCTAATCTACAAGGATCTGCATCCTCACATATTTTAGAATTCTAAATGAATCACTCTTCACGACTGTAAATACAATAAATTATGGAGGAAAGATGTATGACATAGTGGAAACAGTTTTCGTGCGGCATGTTTTGTTCCTTTGGACTTCATCAGACTAGGTTGTTTACCATAAAATCCTAAGGAACAAAATGCATCACGCAAAAACTTTTTACACATTGTTGTACATCTTTCCTCCAAAATTGTTCTTGATATACAAAAATTTATATATTGTTATCTCACAGTAAGTTATGTCAAAATAATTTCATTCGCATAAACTCTTTTTTTGTCCTGCAAAAGGCAAGTATCTCCTTTTGGGTGAGATCTGGTCACATGACAGCTGCTTAGGGACACCATTTCATAGATTGACGAAAAGTGGCTAGTACTTCAGTCAGCTTCCAGGAGTCAAACCGAATGTTTGCATTTTTAGTATGGGCTGAGGCTAAATCTGCCTGATACATTGCTTGTCAGGATTTGTAGCAAGTTGATTGCATAACCAGAAGTATGGCTAAATTTTTGACTCACATGCCAAGCAAACTACTGCCTACCTTTTGGATTCCTGCGCAAACCAAACCTATTCATGCCTATCAATTGGTATCTGTTTATTGATATCTATAGTGGAGAGTGGAATGGGCACCTCAATGTGGTGTAATGGTTAGCAAGCCTGTCTTGCTAGAACCTATTACAATTGAGTAGTGAGTTCGATCTTCACTGGGTACCCCATACTTTCAGCCTTGTGCCACGCTTGCAAAATCAACTATCGTGGAGAGTGGAAGAAAAGACAAGGCAGTCAAAACAACCAGAGATCATAAGAGCAAAGAGTATTACTTAATTTAAACTACACTCTTTTTTATGTACTGTGTCCCCTCAGAATGTAGGTGATCATGGCTCTCCACAATTTCCTTTTCCCTGCGACTCTAAATAAATTGTCTTTTTGTTATTTGTAAACCCTGATCTGCCATCCATGTTCCCAAGTTCATCAAGTATGTTATGTGCTGTGGTTTCCCTCTGTTCCTCCTACCCTCAATCTGGGCTGTGAGTGACTGATTTTCCAAGCTCTCTTTCCTCATTATGTGCCCCAGAAATTTCAACTGTCTCTTCCTGATGTTAACTATAAATTTCCTTTTTGTTTCCACTTTCTCTAAAACCTTGTCATTGCTCACATGTTCAGTCTGTGGTATCCTCAGCATCCTTCTGTAGAACCCCATTTCTGTTGCCTCAAGTCTCGTCTTCATCTTTGAAGAAATTGTCCAGCATTCACTGATATCTCTAAAAATCATTCCAGCATGTTCTTCTTTTCAAAAAAGTTTTAATCTTTTTTTCCCGGCATTTCAATTCATTTAGAGCTATTTAATACCATGATTTGTTTAATGGGGGATATTTCAATTTTAGTTTGTAGGTTGAGTTAATTTTAAGTTTTTGTACTGATAGGTCCATTTTAAATGAGGGTGAAAATTTTCTATGATAAGTCTCTTTTTCCTAATTCCCCACTCATTTCAGATCCCTCTCTTTTGATATTTTGAGGTCAGGCACGTTCAACTCCATGAGGGATTTGATTTACTTGCAAACACATTTTATGGTCTGAAAAGAGAAAACAGACCGAAGAAGATTAAAAAGATGGTAGTTTCTTACCTTTCCAAGAACAACTTCTGCAGAAACATTCTAGGTACACTGCCAATGTTTTAACTGTCAACGTTCACAGAATCAGTGAAGCACTTGATGGTAGTTCCATCACAAAAGCCATTTTGGTGGACCTAAAGGAGACTACCACAACCTTTAAATTTGCTGTTTTTTTTTTTACTTTTTTTCAGTGCAATCTTGTTGATTACACCTTAAACTTTCCGAATGACAAAAAAAATTTGAAAAAATTTCAATATTTCAACAATTTTAGGAGGGGCTCAGTTTTTCATACAACGTTATAGTAAATCGATCCTCCATTTTGGATCCACTTGCCTGTATGACATTACCACCACCTGTAAATTTGTTGATTATCAATTTTTTATTAACTTTTTTCAGTGCAATCTTATCGATTAAACCCTAAACTTTCCGATTGAAAAAAAAATTATAAAAATTTCAACATTTAAACAATTTTAGTGGGGGAGGCTCAGTTTTTCTACAACCTTATAGTTAAATCGATCCTGTGTGATTAACTTTTTTGCTTGCACATATTCAACTACTGAATCCCTTGTGAAATTTTTGAATAAAGCCATTCCTGGAATTTCCAAGGAAGATGCCATCGTAAGAACTCAAGATAACTTGAAAAAGACAAAAACAAGAGCAACAACTCATCCAAAAAAACCCAAAACAAAGCGACCCCAACACAAGTGGTTCCAAAATGGAGGATCAATTTAATATAATGTTATATGACAAAGTGAGCCCCCTAAAATTGTTTAAATATTGAAATTTTTTCAAATTTTTTTGATAATTGGAAACTTTATGTAATAACTGATAAGGCTGCGCTGAAAAAGTAAAAAAAAAATAAACAACAAATTTAAAGGTGGTGGTAGTCTCCTTCAGGTTCGCCACCATTTCCTTAGACATCTTAAAGTCTTTCAACAAGGTGTGCCATAGGATGCTGCCAGAAAAACTCTCCAGTTATGCCATCCCTGGAAGAGCCTCTTCACCCATTCAATAGACATGGGTGGAGTGTGAACTGAGCGATAGTTTAGTCTATCTACTCCAATTGAACAAAAAAAAAAAAAAGAGGAAAAGAATGGAAATGAATAAAAGATTGGAAAAGAGAAAGCCGGAAACCACATCCTAAACAGGAAACAAGAGATGAGCCTCTTCACCCATTCAATAGATGTGGGTGGAGTGTGAACCGGGTGATAGTTTAGTCTATCTACTCCAATTGAAAAAAAAAATAAAAAATAAAAAAGAGGAAAAGAATGGAAATGAGTAAAAGATTGGAAAAGAGAAAGCCGGCTTAGAGCCAAACCCGAAGCAAAAAGTGAAATAAAATGGCTGAAAAAAATACAGAGATAGAGGCAGATAAACACACACACACACACACACACACACACACACACACACACACACACACACACACACACATCTTGCCTTTTATATATATATATTATCGATTTTCTGCACTATTGTAAAAACTACAACCTTGAAAGTTCTGAATATTGTTTCTTATGTCTTTGTCTATGAGTGTATCAAATTTGATTAAAATTGGACCACTCCTTCTATAACCCGATTTTCTCGATTATTGATTTTCAATATTTATCAGGGGTACCTTGATACAAAACCTAGCTAAGAACACTCGCAGATGCTTATAGTACAGCTGTGTAAATTTTCAAGAAAATCAGTTCAGCCGTTTCAGAGTCTATAGGTAACTGACACACACACACACACGCACACACACACACACACACACACACACACACACACACACGCGCACACACACACACACACACACACACACATAAACACACACACAGACAAAGTTCCATTTATAAATAAGTTTAGATTAGATACTGGCTCTGAATGAGAAATCGCAGCACTGTGTTTGAATTCCAGTCAAAATTATTTTGCTTACTTACGCACAAATATGCTTGGGAAAGGTATTAATCCATCTCTTCTATTAATCCATCTATGGATTAAATAGCAGGACAGACTGAACCGGTCTACTACAGAAAGTAACGGCAACCTATTGTGAGAAAATCTCTTGCGTCATCAGTCATGGATTGAAAGAGACATGATTGCCCTAGCTTGTATCACTGATATATCCCGGAAAGTAATAGCAGTGTAAAGATTAGTGGAAGAATGGTACTCGACACAGGAATACAATATAATGGATTTATTGTACTAATGTACAATTAACAATAAGATACAGATAAGCAATCAACGAGTAGGAGTGGAATAAACTATCAAATAGAGAATGTCTTCGCCTAAGATGTTTGCTCTCTCCGCTTGTCACCGTCCTTTATAGTCTAGAGCATTCCATTCTCGGGGATGGCAGGATGTTCCACTATAACAATCACATATGACAGTTAAATGACTGACTGACCATTATTTAGCACTCACTTTCTGTAACCACAAATAAAAGCTGTTAAACAGTTATTTTGATCAATGGGCTTGTTCGTTCCCCTTTATATGCTGCCGAGCACGTACACACACACACACACACATCCAGGAAAATCCCTACAACCTAGGTACATTTTCAGATTATTAGTAAACATATATGCTGATCAGTCTAGAGTTTACAGAAAAGCAGCTTGAAAAATCAAGATTTTCAGGGCCTGTCTTACTTTGCTGTTCGTCTCAGTGTTCTTGATAGGCTTCAAAGGAGAATCTGTAATGTCATAGGTCCTGACCTGGCAGCTCAACTCCAGCCACTTTCTCATCAGCAGGATGTGGCTTCCCTCTGTCCCTTCTATAAATATTTTCATGGCTTCTGCTCCGACGAACCTAGGTCACTGGTGCCCGCTTCACAAGAATTTACTTGGGCAACAAGTCCCACCCTTTTACAGTTAGATCAACCAAATGCAGGCGACAATTCTACTCCAGCAGCTTCTTTTCTTGTGCTTCCCACCTGTGGAACTCACTTCCACATACTTGCTTTCCTGATGGCTACAACCTCCATGAATTTAAATGCAAAGTCAATTCCCATTTCTTATCCACTTAACTCCAGCTCTTTCTACATCATCCCGTGTATCTTGTATGGCAATAAAGATGAGGACAACAATCCAAACAATGTAAATAGTTGTTGTGGAGTAGTTTTTGCACTGAAGCTTATAATCGTGCTATGTCAGTTGCTAATCGACTTAACACACCCAAAATGTTAAGAACTTGGTAATCTTCTACTGAAAGCTGACTCCTTAGTATTCGGTTAACTGCCGATTAATATCAACTGCCTAGTAGTTCTACTGAACTCCAATAGAAGTCTAAAGAACTCCTATGAATTTCCCCAGAACTTCCTGTTAACTCTTATTAATATCAGAGGGAGATTCCATTATCTGAGGAATAGGTGTGTTTCCCTATAACAATAGTGTAATTTTAAATTTAACCTCTTGAAGTAAAAAAATCTTGAAGAGGTTAAGTTTGAATTTATGCTATTGTTCAAACAATATATGGCCCTATTATTCATCCAATATATGGCTCAAGAGCCACTCAAGGTAGAGGATTGCTGAATAAAGTTGTTTTATGGATTTAAGAATCATAGATTATGAGGGTAGATATTGATTAACTCTAAATTTGAAAAGGTGATTGGGGGAAAATCCTATTCCACAAAGCAGGAGTTTTGGGGAAGAAGCTGACAGAGTTAAACATACTTTTTGTTAATGGAATGATTCAACATTATGTACGTAGCATGGCAGGTTCCAGTTGCAAAGGTTAGATTTGGTGAAACAAAGGGATGTAGCTGGTCAGAACACAAACCATGTAAATAGCAATAGATTAGCAAGAGGCTTGTGAAGATTATCATCATCAGGGAAGAATTTCATATCTTCATTATCTTCTACTACTTCTCTATCTTGAGGCGCTCTTGAGCTTTATACTGTTATCTTGCCATGTTATTCTTACCATTGTTCATTGAAAACTGCATTGATAAACAAACAAACAAACAAACAAACAAAAAAAGGATTCACTTCAAAGTTATCCCTATATAACTGAAAATGCAACAAAATCAACTTTGTCCAGTCAGCATTCAAACATTTTGGCACCCAATTGGTTGACAATTATATTGTTAACTATCTATGACAGGTATAACTATATTGGTTAGGAGAGGATTGAGAGAGGGGGACAGAAGAAGAAAGAAGGGGATAGAGGGAGAGTGAAAGACCTCATCTTTGCTGTAGCAGGCAGTCATCCTGATTAGTTCTTTGGTGGTTAGAGTGGAGTGGACCAGCCTATCCTGTGTTCTGGTGAAAGGATAGAGAGAACTGAACTGAACACCCTCTTTTCCTATGTTTGAGTTTTGTTTAATGGCATATCAACCTCTGTGGGTTATTTAATGCCAAAATGGTGGGGTTTTAAGGTATTTTTTTAATGTCCAGTTATAGTGAGAAGGTTAGTCAGATTTTTATGAAAATATTTTGTTTTTATTTTTTTTATTTTAGAAAACTGAAAATGTCCTCTGGTTTTGTATTCAAAAATGTGTTATGGTAATATTTTTCCTTCAAAAATGTATATCTTTCTCTAAAAGTCTATTTTTATGTCTATATTTCGATAAAAGTGTATTTTTATACTTTCATCGTGTTTTGAGCCCAGTTTGGGGGTTAATTATTTGCACATAGCTGGGCCCCCTAACAGGTGCTACCGCTCTGGGTCAGGGTGGACCTGAGAACAACAGCAATTAAGAGGTGGTTCCATGCTCCTCACAACCTCCCAATCAGAGGTCTTGCTGCAGAATGCAGTTTACTGTCATGCCCAGGACCCCTTTTCCTGGGTTTATACTGTTTGATAAGTGGTAGTGGAGTGCAGTGAGTGATAGTAGGATTGTCCTTCACTTTGGTACAGGGTCTTTGATCTTTTGTTTTGCTTATGTGAGTGTTTGGTTTCAGAAACGAAGATAGCTGACTGACCTGTCTTTAAGAATGTTGTTGTTGATACTAATGAGGTGCTAAGGAGATGACACTTTCAAGGGATTTAAGTAATATGTTTATTTTATTTATTAAACTTTGCCTACTACCACTACAAGGTAAGCCAGACAAAGGAAAAAAGTTTCTAAAGTCATTGGTCAGCTGCTGCTGCTATGTATATCCACTACTGCTTATCTGTAACTGTTGTTGAGCCATAAACAAATTAAAAAATGAGCACAAATATCCTGCTAAATGAGTTTCCTCACTTTGTGGTAATGATTAACAAGGATAATCTGGTTGACTGTAACTACTTAGTAGAGAGTTTGTTTCTCACCAGGCGCCCTATACAAAATTAAGTAAAACAGGTTTAAAGTGTTAAGAGCTTGCAGGATCAGCAACCCTAACCATTCTGTAAATTGGTACTTTACAATAGAACAAAGAACATTCTTTTCAGCTATGGTGAAAAAATAAAACTCAGGTTTTGAGTAGTTGGTCAGGCTAACTTTTCTGCTCCCCCTTATTTTTTTATTTTATTTTTTTATTTTTAATCGTTTCACCCCGAGCAAGGCGATAATGCCACTGATGCGCAGGCGGCTACATAAGTGTAAAAAGATTAATTAGAAGAGAGTGAAGAGGAAGACGAACCAGTTAGAAAGGAGCAATAGAAAGATGAGAATGCAGGTGTGATGATAGTTTCAAAGGTGGAGGATATACGGGGTGGGGAAAGAACTAGAGTCAAGTGGTTAATAGATGAGTATCGACATTGCATTTAAATTCCTGGAGGTTGTAGCAGTCAGGAAAGCAAGAATATGGGAGCGAGTTCCACAGGCGGGAAGTGCGAGAGAAGAAGCTGCAGAAGTAGAATTGTCGTCTGTATTTGGCTAACCTAACTGTATCCATATTTCTTGCTGGTGTGAGAGAAATTTTGAGTCCAGCTAAAAGCTGAGATTTTTAATGCTGATACGCACCTCTTTGAAGGTTGGTATAGCACATCTTTCCTACCCAACTCCTTTCTCCTATTTGTTTCTTGGGCTACACTTTTTAAATACTAAGTTACTGACTGAATTCAAAGTTTTTTTTTTGTTTTTTTTGGTGTGTGTGTGTGTGGGGGGGGGAGTCTTTTTAATCAAACATCCGCTTGAAAATATCTGGTCAAATGAGTTTTTTTGTGGTAAGACTATATCTAAAACTAAAAAGAGAAACCATAACAAACAATATAATCAAATTAAATTAAAAATATAATTTCAGAAAATAATCACTTTAATTTTGTTAGATAGTTTTTCAGGGTTTTTGACGATGATTTGAAAACATTAGATACGAGATCACTTGTGAGATGACAGAAATATTTATTTTATTTTAATTTATAATATCTAATAGCAAATTTGATTGTAGTTGTAGTTAACTGGGAGAAAAAAAAGAAGTTGGGCTCGTCCGGGATTCGAACCCGGGACCTCTCGCACCCAAAGCGAGAATCATACCCCTAGACCAACGAGCCACACATAGCAGCCGTGCCTAAATTTTCTTATCTATTTCTAATACAGTGACCCACTTTCAAAGTTGAACCGTTAAAAATTGAAGTTTTTTCTTTCTTTTTTTTTTAACATTACTATTTTTTCTATTCTATTACGTTCTTTATAAATTATATTCGTATCTCTTTCGAAAGAATTTAAAACAAGTTTAATTAATAAATTTAAAAAATCCAAATTAAACGCGTTTTTATTCCTTTTTAAGCTTTTATTCTTTTCTTGTTTTTTACGTGCAATGCTGAAAAATTTAAAACGGAACCTAATGTCGATCTTCTATTTTTCATTAAATCGTGTATAGCTAGAAAGAAATGTAATATTATGATATTCTTCCGTGTTGCCAGATCATATAAGAAATTATCTCAATGAATAATTCAAGGCTTAAGTTAACGATCTAAGGCATAAGAATTGAATTTTACAATTACAGTACTTATTAATTTCTATGGAAGCCCAGCAGTGATATATCGTGTTTTTCTTCGTCTTTTCAAACTGAAGCCAAACCATCGTAAAATAAGAATTAATTTAAAAAATAAAATAAAATAATTGGAAAAGATGAACAAAGATAATCAGCATAAAAATTATACGACACATATTGAGTGAAATCGCACGCATAGATGGGATTATCAGAATTTTTTTTAAATTTTAATTTTAATTTTTATTTAAAAAAAAAAAGTTATGTGTTCGGAATTCACCTGCCCAGAATAAATCATTTTATGCGTAAACTCTACAAAATTATCGGTAGAATTATGAGTCAGAAAATGTGGATTATTTTTTATTGTCTCCACAACGGAATAACAACGTTTAATTAAGCAGTGGCAAACTGAGCGCCACAACCTACACAAACTAAGTCAGCTAGTGAATTTCTCAGCGCAGCTTAGATGTGGCACAAGACCGAAAAGTATGGGACACGCAGTGAGGATTGAACTCAATACTCAGTTGTTATGTTTGCTAACCATTTTACACCATGTCGAGATGCCACAAAAACCAATTCAGTAGTTGATTTTCTAAGCGTCGCTTACCGTAAGAATCGAACTCACTCAGTCAGTTAAGTGCCATACATAATAATACACGCTTGGGAGATCATGTCTTAAAAGTGACATGACTAACAAGAAAGAAATGTTTTCCCATAGCAGATTGTCATTACTTTCTGCAGTAGAAACTGACTGCTAATCAAGCCAATCTGTCTTCTTGCTATTTAACCCATGGTTGGAGGGAGAAGTAGTAAATTAATAAAATTAATACCTTTCCCGACGGTAAAAAGTGAATGCAGTAAATTCACCTGAAATTCAAACTCGGCTCTCTGATTTCTCGTTCCAAGCCGATATCGACTGCACTACAATACACATCAAACTCACTACTTATATGTAATTGTTTTGGCGAGCCAAGCTGGCTAACCATTACCAGTGGCAATTATGGAATTCTGAAAGTGGGGTGGGGAAACACTGATGGGCCGAGATTTTTCTAAGGAGGAGGGGGGAAAACTCAAGCAGCGTCTTTATTTTCATACAACACCGCTATTGTATATCTTAAAGAATGAGTTTCAATATAAGTATGTTCAGACAGTTAAGTGCCATACGTGATACACACTTTGGGCGATCATGTCTTGAAAGAGACATGACTAACTGGGCAGAAGACTATCCTGCAGTAGGTTGCCATTGCTTTCTGGGGTAGACTGGTTGCCGACCAAGGCTATAGAACCCAAGCTGTCCTGTTATTTGACTCATAGCTAGAGCAGGAAGAGATGTATCATATTTTTAAGTAGTAATTAGTGGGGGATCAGTTTATTACTTCATAATGATATAAAATTGATCCCCCACTTTATGCCCAGTAAAAGCCTTAATCATGTTTCCAACTATTATATTCAGTCAGTCAGTTAAGTGCCATACGTGATACACACTTTGGGCGATCATGTCTTGAAAGAGACATGACTGACTGAGTAGAAGACTGACTGGGCAGTAGGTTGACATTGCTTTCGGCGGTAGACTGGTTGCCAGCCAAGGTTTTAGAACCTGATCTGTCCTATTATTTAACCAATAACTGAAGGGAAGAGACGGATTAATACCTTTCCCAAGGGTATTTGTGTGTAAGTGAATGCAAGGAATTCAACTGGAATTCAAACTTGGCACATTGATTTGTTGTTCAGATTCGATATCCACTGCAGCACAACGCATATCCTTAAGTTATGTTACTTCAACGCACATCCATAAGTATGTTACTTCACTGAATTATATGGAATAACTTTTCATTCATAGTAGTAGAGTTCTAATCTATTCTTGCTCTCTTTTCAACTCCTGAGCTGTTGGAAAACAAGAGAGGTTAATTTTAAAACAAAATCAAAGGGTTAATACTAACATCAATACTAGCAGAACAATGTGATTTGTTTGCTCTGATTTTTGGAAAAAATGAAAAAAAAAAAAAACTGCCGAGAGAAAAGTGGTGAAGATCGAATCTTATCTAAATAATAGACTGTTCACTTTAATAAATTTTTGAAGCTTATAAAAGTGCGGGGGGGGGGGGGGGCAACCGAAGGGCCAGCTAAAATTCTGG